>JANUSC010000645.1:15000-62623 GCA_025200525.1 Camellia lanceoleosa | reverse complement strand
GGTCCAAAACAATCAAATTAGCAATGCTTAGCTAAACCAATAATTTTAACTCCATGATTTATTATTATAAAATAGTCAATGATGCTTCAATATGCATATATGCATATATTTTGGATTTTTAGGTCAAATAAACAAAGTGAAGAAGCAAAACTCATCACCTACGTATGCCCAAACAATTGAATAGTTTGCATAAATCTTTGCGATTGATCACTTCACAATATATGTCTCCGAATCTTCAACATAATACGATGCATAAAAGATCTACATTAGTCCATAAAACACTATACTTGTTTTCCCAATTTAAAATTCTAAATTTATACACACACACACACACACAAAAAAAGAGAACAAGAACAAATTTAAAAAGAGACATAACATGTTTGTGAGAAGAATGAGCAGGAAGACAGTGATAACACAAAGCTAAAAGACAATCAATGCAAAAGTGGTCAAGCTCGTTCTTCTTAGTATTCGGATAAGGCGTTACACATATCAAAATATACTGTATTTGTACGCAATTGTCAGCCATGTGGAGGTACTTCTACACAGTCTTCCTACAATAAACAATCATCAACTTAATCTTCACTGATTAATTGCAAAGTGTTAAAAAAATTAAAACGAAAAAAAAAGGAAGAAGGAAATCATAAGTAAAATCAAATAGTTTGGTCTAATATAAACAAATAAAATGTGAAAGCTAGAAGAAGGATATGTGCACTTGATGTTTTGGTGTGAGGTCGATTGTTGATGCCAATAGCTTCTCTCATAATTTTTCTTCTTTTTTTCACCCTAAAAGGCTCCCGTCTCCATCACCATTATTGGTAATAAATATATATGAAAAGATATATATGATGTGAGAGAGAGGTAGAAGATTGGCTCAACAGGTTAAATTCCTTTTATATAATTGAATTTTAAAGAGTTTATTATTTTTTATGACATGTTAAAGGAAACATAAATCTACTAAATATAACAACAGAAAATATAGGATCCTTGTAGCATCCATGTATTTTACACTAAGGTAGTGTTTGGAGGCACTTCAAAAATTGTATAAATGACTTCTATAGTCATAAGGCTTTAAAATTATAATTAACTAGACTAGCATCAAATCAGTATTATGCACAAAAGATTTTAGAATTTTATTAAGCTTTTTAAAGATTTATTAAAAATATGGTGGGTTTGTTCACTTTTTTCATAATCATAATCTCTATTAGATTTTAATTAAAAAAATTTGTGATTTGAAGGAAGAAAAGGACATGTAATTTGACTAACTGATTATTTTATGTTTTAAAATGTAAAATCAATAATTTATCATGGATTTGACTTAATATAAACAAATGAAATGTGAAAAAGTTAGAAGAAGGATATGTGCACATTGATGTTTTTTGATGCTTGAGGCCGATTGATACTTAATAGTTTCTCTCATCATTTTTTTTTTTTTTTTTGTTTTTGGCACCCTAAAGGCTCGTTTCCATCATCATTGTGAGCAATAAATAATATATATAGAGAAAGAGAAAAGAATTAAGCTCAGGTTTAGATTCTTTTTACATAATTAGTCACAAGAGTTCATTATTTTTATGATATGTTAAAGAGAGCATATATCAACTAAATATGACAATAGAAAATATAGGAAAGCCTTGAAAGAGATTAGCTCAACAATTTAGATTCCTTTTACATAGTGGTCTAGAGTCCATTATTTTTACTTGACGTTAAAAGGAAACATATATCTACTAAATATAACAATAGAAAATATAGGAAGAGATTAGCTTAACAGTTTAGATTCCTTTTTACATAATTGGTCACAAAAGAGTTTATTATTTTTATGACATGTTAAAGAAACATATGTCTACTAAATATGACAATAGAATATATAGGATCTACTTGTGTGTCGATGGATCCTACACACTAAAATGGCATTTGGACACTTCAAAGAATTGTATGAAAGGACTAAGTTATAATGTTTTTAAATTATAGTGTACCAAGCTAATATCAAACCGAATGTATCACAAAAGATTAGAATTTTATTAGAATTTTTTTAAAAGATTTATTAAAAAATATGTTGAGTTTTGTTCATTTTTCATAATCATAATCTCTAATAAATTTTAATTAAAAAAAATTGTGATTTGAAGAGAAAAAGATAATTGTAACTTTAACCAATTAGTTTTTTACATTTTGCATTTAAAAATAAAATTTATCAATAGTTTGATTTAATATAAACAAATGAAATGTTAAAGCTAGAAGAAGGATATGTGCACTTGATGTTTGGGTGCTTGAGGCCGATTGTTGATGCCAATTGCTTCTCTCATAATTTTTTTCTTTTTTTTCACCCAAAGGCTCACGTCTCCATCATCATTGTGACAATAAATAATATATATATATATATATATATAAAGATATATATATATAATATGAGAGAAAGAGATTAGCTCAACCGTTTAGATTCCGTTTACATAATAATTGGTCACAAGAGAGTTCATTATTTTATGACATGTTAAAGAAAAATATAGATCTACTAAATATAACAACAGAAAATATAGGATCACAATGTAGCATCAATGGATTTCACACACTAAGGTAATGTTTGGAACCGTCAAAAGATTGTATAGAATGACT
Source organism: Camellia lanceoleosa (assembly GCA_025200525.1). Lineage (NCBI taxonomy): Eukaryota > Viridiplantae > Streptophyta > Magnoliopsida > Ericales > Theaceae > Camellia > Camellia lanceoleosa. Next base: position 60,019 of record JANUSC010000645.1, on the reverse strand, counting down.
TCTACAAATTATAAGGCTTTAGAATTATAGTGTACTAGACTAGCATCAAACCCGATTACTTTTATGCACCAAGATTTTAAATTTTATTAGAAATATTTTTAGATTTATTAAAAATATGGTGGGTTTATTCATTTTTTAATAATAATCTCTATTAGATTTTAATTTTTAAAAATTGTGAGTGAGAAGGAAAAAAAAAAAAGATATGTAATTTGACTAATGGAATTATTTTTATGTTTTTAAAATGTAAAATCAATAATTTATCAATAGATCTACACATATATCTCGCATGTATCTCATTTTTGTGTTTGGTGGTTGTGTCTCCTATTATTGCTCATAATTTATTTAAATATTACAGCAGCTAACCTTTGAATTTATAGCATATGTTATTGTTAATAAATATCTAACTTGAGAAAATTTAAATCATTAGTGATGACTTAGAGAAAAGAAATAAAAATAATCCCCAAATAGTATATATCAATGACTTAGGGAAAAATGTATTATTATTAAAATTGAATGCATTGATAATTTCAAACCTTATACAAATGAAATATGAGCCCCCCCCTCCTTTTCTTTTGCAATATTTAAAACAAATCATTTGTCACACCAATGCAAGATTAAAAAAATATTGACAAGAAGTAATGTTCAAATATTCTACACTCACCATCATTATCATCATCAATTTCTTAAATAAGATAATCATTTCCAATTAGCTCAAAAATTAACTTAGCACTCTAGAAAAAAAAAAAAAAAAAAATTATTGTGTAGTATTTTAAGATGCTTGAAGGTCATACTAAATAACGATTATCAGCCAAAAAATTAACAAACAGATCATGGAACACTTTCAAAAATACGTCATGCATTCGCCTTGAATATGAAAGTTTCTAATTTCTTTTCCCTCAAATTCCATCTCTCATAAGGAGACTATGAAATTTTATGAATAAGCATAATTTAACAAAATAACCAAAAAAGAGTCTCATTAGTAAGATGTGTGATGGAAGATGCAATTGAGAGCAATTAAAATTCATATTGGTACAATATTATGTTGATTTTCCAAAATTTATTGCGTCATTGTGAATCCGCGAAAGTGAAAAGAGGTCAAGGTATATATCTATTGATTAATGTCTTTAGATTCTTGAAACCTTTCTCATTCCATTTTTTAATTATTGAAAAATTACAAACACCCCTCGAGGTTTGATGAAAATATAGATTTTCCCTTGAGGTTTGATACAATTGTCCCCTAATGGTCAAATTTTCGCAACAAATTTGGGAAAATTAAAGAATCTGTATGAAAATAAAAACCTCAGGGTAATTTGCTATGGAAATATAAACCTCGGGAGGCGGGATGTAATTTCTACTCAAACTTAGGAAAAATTTATATTTTCACCAAATCTCGAGAGTGTTTGTAATTTGATGTAATTATTCACCAAAGATGACACGACAGTTGCTTCCTTTCAACTCATTTTTTTTCCTATTAATAAACAACATACTAAACATGCATAAAAAAGAGGCCTTATTATTTAAGGCCAAAAATTGGATCCAAATTTCAAGTTTGTTGATATATGTGGCAATTGGTTATAATATTAAAAATAACACTCTCTCTTATATATTCTAATCATCAAACAATTATATCACATTACATCATTAAGTCTAAGAATGAGCTCGAAAGAAATTGAGCTTATATATCATTTTTTTATAAAAATCAAACCATCAACTTAAAGAAAAAAAAAAAATTAGAAAAATAATATACAAGTCACATTTTTAAACTCGCTTTATAGGCTGAAGTGATGTCAAAGAAGATGGTTGACAATTAAAAAATATTTAATTATTAATCAATCACTTTCTTATTACAGTCTAAATATAAATAATTTTAGGTTTGAATAGTCATACTCAAAAACTAATAACACAAAATATGAGTCAAACTTTCTAAATAGATCATTTTCTTGATCTTTTAAAAACATTCAATGTCTATGAATCTAAACAAACAAAAAATAAAGAGACAAATCATATATGTAATCTTTGTGATAGTGGAATTCAGTTCAGTCACGCAAAATGAAGCAGCCTGCAGGGACCTGCGTCGAAATACTCATCAACAAATTATATGCAAAATTGCTTCAACATTATACCTTGTTTTCATTTATATAACTCCTACAATTATAAATCATAAAGAAATAAACCAACACAACCCTATGTAATAAAATAACTCTACTACTTTGGCACTCATCCGCATACCAAGGTGATTGAGTGCCAATGCAAATGAAAGAAGAGTTTTATTAAAAAGTAGAGAGTAGAGATGGACATTTGCCTATATATATAGTAAAAAGAATATATTAATTCACCCAAAAAAGGTAGATATTAAATCAAATTTAAATTTGAAAACTGAATATAAAATTAAAATAAACATTTTACAAAGAAAAGGAAAAAATGAGGTGGGAGTTTATATATATATATATTGTTCTTTTGAGGTCACTTTCCATTTTAACTATCAACTTTATAGTTAGTTCCAAAATTAATGTATTATTTTTATTTATAGAAGTATATATACATACAGCCTAAAAATAATAAAATAGAATAATTTTAATTTGTAAAATCATTTGTATTTTAAAATTAAAAAATTCTCTACTAAGTGAAAGTACACTTTTGCATTGATTGCTAGTTTTTTATAATAAACATAAAAATAAAAATAAAAAGAAAGAAAGAAAGAAAAGATCAAAGATATATAGAATTGGATGTCTTTTATTTTTAAAAATTTTTTCAAAAGTTAGATTTACAAGAAATGTGAATAAAAAGATTTTAAAATTGACAGGAGCCCAATTGTTATCATATATAATAATAATCAATAGCTAACCAATGGATATGAGTCATGTATTTTTTTGAAGGAAAATTTTTATAATGCACACACTATCTGGAATAATGTTAATACCAGTATACCTTAATTATGATGTATAACTCATTTGTGATATGATTATTATTTTGATTATGATCTAAATGTTTTGATTATATTTTATCATGGCGTTTGGTTGAAAATGATTTAACATTGACATTTATGATAATCAGCGCTATAAACCAACATATAACTACTTACTTTGCACTTTTTGGAGATTATTCTAGAATGACCTGTTTTTCAAGGAACAGATTATATACATAATTTAAGTTAATTTCAAATTTTAAATGTGCTGACTCAATCTAACTATGTGTGTGTATTTATATTATTCACGGCCAATGATTTAGACCACTAATGTTAGTACTCTAATAGACCACTAATGATATGGCAACCAACCAGAAAAATAAAATAAAAACAAATCAAGACCAAAACATAACTTGTCGACATGTAGGTGGAAGCCTCTGCTTGATTTCCATTTAGAAGCTACATTTTGGAGCTCAAAAATTAGAGCTGGCATTTTTCCCTTATCATCGTTATGAATAAAAGATTGAGAAGGCACTTTAGAGTCACCCCCATCACCCTTTAGTTTGATTGGTTAACTTTTTTTTTCTTTTTTTTCTTTTTTTTTCTTCTCACCCAATCCCCCAACCTCCATGTGTGTATGAGAGGGTTGTGAGGGTGGTGAGTGTTTTAAGTGTCTAAATCAATGCCCTTTTACATTTTTAAAAAAGTTTGAAAAATGTCATACTATTCTATGAGATCATATTTCATTTATTCAAGATAAAAATAAATGAATAAACAAATAAACAACTAGATAGAGTGTTAGCATAAATCAGATAAGTGTTTGCTTTCAAAAAATAAAATAAAATAATATCTTAATTTGCATCTAGAAAAATGTGATGTTGAAAAATTTTAATTTAAAATTTTTATGAGTATCTTTAACTCTTTTATCTCTATCCGAAAAGTTAAATTTAAATTTAAACACTAAACATGTAAAATACATTATCTTTAAATTAAGTTTCCACGATTAATTTAAACATCAAATCAACAAAACCCAACATCAATTAAAACCGAAAACAAATCCCAGCAATACTGGTTTGTTTTTTACCTTCAGTCATAATGATAAAAATTCTTCAAATTATCACTGTGTTTAGTTTCAATTTTTAGAAATTGGGTTTCTTAGTTTTCTCATTTTTTTTTATTTTTAGTGAATATTTTTTAAAATTGTAGCAATTTTTTTTTAGATGCACCTTACTTATAAATATTTAAAAGTAATTTGTAAAAAATATTTTAAAAATCAATAAATACACAAGAATACAAAAAACCCTGTACTAGATTTTTATATTTTTGGCATTTAGTGAATTTTTTAAAAGATTTTTTTAAATATTATACCTTTAAGTGCATTCAAATTAGATGTATCTAAAATTAAAAAATAAATAAATAAATAAATTTGCTTAAAATATTAACAAAATTTAGTGAAAACAAAAACATCACGAGGAGAACAAAAATACTTAATTTTTGAAGAATAAATCCTAAAAATTGAAACCAAATTTATCTCTCTTAACCCCAACAGTTTATTTATTTTTTCTCTCTAACCTAGGAGGAGATTATAATATACATAGAGCTTTACAAGTAAGAATGGACATTCAGCCCACACTGGATGAACAATTTCATGTATAATAAATGTGAGATATGTGTGATAATACTCATTGGTCAAGTGAACAAGAAAAACATGATTGAAACAATTTGAAGGGTCTTACTAACAAAAACTAATATTGACAAATTACAAGTAGTAGCATACTATAAATGTTTGTGCAGCTTTGTTGGAAGATTTTTTACAAATAGAAATTAGTAACAATTACATTCTCTCTATATTTTGTATGGCGGCTGACATGGGTATGGAGAAAGCAAAAGAAAAGAACATATCCCGTCATAGGATTTCAATTTACCATTTCTTTTCTTGGCTACCAAGAAAAACAAGCAGGACACAAGGGACAAAATTACAAGTGGGGGACAAAAAGACAAGTGGAGAACAAAAAGATATGGACAAAAAAAAAAGAGATGATAAGTTGAACCTTTTGGAGGCTCCTGGATGAGTTGAACCATTTCCCAATCACTTTTAACCTCATAATCAATCTATCTTCCATAACAGATCCAAGTTGTATCGATCTCTGACTCCAAACCATTCAGTCACCTCTTCATCATCATCAATAGATCCATAATATTTTGAGGGTTTGGGTGTTCCAAGAGAAATTTCTCTGGGTTGCACAGGGAAAATCTGTAAATCATGGACCAAATTAGGCTAGTTTTGAGTCATCACAGTAATTGTTTTCATCATCAAGAACTTCCACATATTAACTCCTCTCGTCTCTCCTTGGCCTCTCCTTGCCCATCAAAAGGCTGTGGATGATGATAACCCCAATGTTGAGGTTGAGCATAAGTGCCTCCAGAATATGACACTCTTGGCCGTCTATGATCATTTTATGCATACTATGTTTCTTCTGAAATTGATGTAGTTGCACCTGCACAATAACATCTAATTGTAACATGCTAAATTTAGTAAATATAAGACATACCATTTTTCAATAACATTGATCTTAGATGTCCCAATAAATTTGAAAGTAGAGAACTCACGAGTCACATTCCCTCCCCATGATTGAGTTACTTTGGTGGTTTTCATTGCATTGAAAACATCTTGTGTTCTTTGCAAAGTTCAAGAGATTGCATCTGTAAAGATTTGGCACTAATGAGTAAAAGCATAAGGAACAAAAGTAAATGATCTGAATGATGATTTACTTGTAACATATCAATCTCCTTCTTTAATGCAAGATGATTTTGATCCTCTCCTGGTTTCTGAGTCTTCCTGGGAATAGTCCATCACAATGCATGCACTTGGTATTTCGGGCAAAATTGTTAAACTTGCATCTAAAAGTAAAGAATAAAACAAAATCTATAACATTGATTAACTGTCATATATAACAAAATAATATTCCAATCAAAATTGATATGACGGACTTACTTGGAGCATATCAATCGCCTTGCTTCATTGAGACACTGATATGACCTTGTACTTGGTGAACTGAACCTTCTTGCATAGATGGGTCCCATTTGTTAATGGTGGCAGTTGGGGATCAGAATTCAGTTCCTTCATGCAATGATCTACCATTACTTTCAGCAACCTTCTCACTGATTCCTTAGCAAAGTTATTTAGACACGGCATTCTCAACCACATGAGTAGCAGGATCGAGTCCATATGTTAATAAGATGCATCACATCCACAGTCCGCCCATCTTCACCCTCACGTGCCATTACATATGCCCTATCGCACTTTCCTCAAAATGCAGGAGCTGCAAACCTATTGAAAGTCAATTTTGTTGTCGATTTGATGAAAGCCTACTCTCTTGGCAAGATGATCTTTAATGCAGAAAGATGAGCTAAAAATTCAGCACATACATTTCCTTCATCAATGCCCACATGTGCCCTTAGGCGCTTCCCTGAGTTGATAACTTTCCTATCTATGACTGAACATCCAGATCCTACAATTAGCTGGATATCTTTCCTTGAAAAGTACCTGGAAGTAAGGCATACTATAAATGGAATATTTCATTCCAAAGAGAAATTTCATTTATGCAAGGTATAAAGGGAAATCTTACGCCTATATCAAAACAGGCTCTATTGGATCAGCCAAAAACAATCTAAACAACTAAACCTAGAGCATGTGGGATTATGCATGCACAAGGCTCAAAAGATCAATACATTTAATATTGTCACGAGTCCTTTGCTGATTTCATGAAAGTTAACCCAAAACTGAAATTAACAGTCCTTTGCTGTGATCAATAAGCTATGGTTCTTTTTCGTTTTTACATTTTAATCCAATATGAGATACTTGACGTTCAGCAAAAAAGGCACTCATAACTGCCACAACACATGCATGGAGAGGTTCTAATAGAACTGAATACAAGAAATGGTTGCTCACAATCACAAGCCAAATATACCATATGACAAGTATTGGCATTACTTGAATATAAACAATTCTACGGTTAACCCAGATATAGTCAAATCTCTCACTTGGTTCCAACATCAAACAGGTTATATGCACAATCAAAAACACCAAAATATATACAAACAACTAAACTCCCAAACAAAATCCAAATCAATACCCACTTTTCTTGTTCAATCCAACAGCTCAAAATTAGTATAATCTCATACAGCTACCACATATAAAGCAAAACATCATCAAATTATTCAGTCATTACCTCATAAGATCAAACCTATCGCGAGCAAAAATTAAGACAAGCAGTCCGAATTCGATTTGCATCCTTCACATCAATTCACCTTTCAGGTAGGGATTAATTGCTTCAAAGTAGCCATTTTACACAATTGTTCCATCAATTCCACCCATTCAGGCCACGGATGCGAAATTTGAATCTTACATTTCTTCATCGCATTGCTCTGATCAAACTGTTGGACATTCACTCTTGCAAATTCATCTCTTTGTTCTAAGGGCTTTGTCGAAGGAATCTCCTCAGCTTCATTCAATATAAAACCTTGCTTCGAATCAAGAACTAGGGTTCCGAGAAGATGAGAAATGGGTATGAGAAAATTAGGATTTTTGAATTTGATTTTGGGGGTTTGAAAGAGATGTCCATGACTTGTTCGGAATAGCCTTAACATTTGAAAACTATTTGGCGGGAAAACAACCTGTGCTCAAATTATTGGTTTGTGAAATTGCGGGAGGGAGGGAGGGAGTAGTGGCTAATTCCTCCAAGAAAGTGTTGTTATGTGTCTCATGGCTCTTGACATGTGTCCTCTTAATTCAGCTCACTAAACAATCATCAATTTCCTATAAAATAACAAGTGTGAGACTTAGGGGTGATTTGGCGTAATCTATTTTAGTTTATTTTTTTATTTTTTTTTTTTGGTCATATCAATTAATATTTTTTTTTATTTTTTTACATATTTTTTTATAAAAAGTCAAAAAATATATTTATTTAAGACATCTCAAATCACCCCTTAGCCTGGTTCGAGAAGAGGGTAAAAAGTGATTTTTTAATTTTTAAACAAGTTTTTGGGTTTTTTTAGATAAATGATTTGAAAAGTTAGTAAAAAATTATTTTTGACTTTTTTATTAATATTTGGTTATGGTGTCAAATCATAATAAAATAATAAACTACCTATTAATTTAAAATATTTACAATTTCACTCATGTAATACATTTTGACCCATAAATGATAGAATTATAATTTCACCAATAGTTAAAAACCAACTTTTCAAATGAAAAAAAATGCAAAAAAACTAATTTTTAGCTTTTGCTACAAACCAAAAAAAAAGTGGCTAAAAGCCAACTTTCCAAAATAGCCCTTAGTGAGTGTTTGAGAAGTGGGTTTTTTTTGTAAATTTTTTTAGTTGTATGATATTATTGGAGAAAAAAAATTTTGGGCTTATTTGGTTTGTTTTTCAAAAAAAATTTTGAGAAAAATTCTCTAGAAACAAATTTTTAAGAGTAATCAAACCAAACAAATGTTTTCAAAAAAAATCTCAAAATTTTGTTTGGTTACCTACTTTTCAAAATCACTCTCTCTCTCATACACATTAAATCAATCATTTTTTTTAAAACTCTCTCTCCAAAATAATTTTTTGAAAACCATTTTTGAAAAAAGACAAATCAAACAAGTTTTCATACTTTTTATCTCAAAACTACTCTACAAACATAAATCAAACCACGGTGTTTGGGAAGATGGTTAGGTTTTTTGTAATTGGATGTGATGTTTGTGAGATAAAAAATAAAATGATTATAGAGTTTGATGTAATATTTTGTTTGGATTGATTTCTTTTAGTTTTGTAACCAATTTATCTTTTAGTGGAAAAAAATAAAAAAAACCCAAAACCAAACTTCCCAAACACCCCCACAGTATGTAGTGAGTGAGAGGTTAAAGATTCGAGTTGATAAAATAACGACGGCCTTCAATTGTAATCTAACTAAACTAACATACTAACACTATCACCAAAAAAAAAAAAAAAATTAATTGTAGATATCCACTGGAGACACCATTAGGAGCCTTCAGCATTCTTTTCACATAGGTAGAGTATTTCCAATGGTTGGACAGGAAAAAATTAGTTATTGTTATAATTTAACAATATATAGTGTTGAAATATTTATTTTTAGCAATCTTGTTCCAATGATATGAGGTAAAAGTTTTTAAGTTTTTCACACAAAATGTTAAATCAAAATGCTCCGGAAGTCCTAGGAAAAAAAGAGAGACACAAAGATTTTAGTTATGAGGAAGACATGTGCTATATATAATACAATATTTACTTATGTGTGATATATAGTAAGTCATATTTCCTATTATTAGAGTGAAAATTTAGAAATTTCAAGACAAAATATAACACTAACAAGCTATATATAACAGAGTTCAAAAATAAAAAAATAAAAAAAAGTAATATATTAGAGATGCTCTCGCATAGCATTCCAACACGTTGTGAGTTTCTTTTAGATATAAATGCACACCATGATTTTATACTTGTGTCACTGACATCTTCTCATAAGTCAGTTATTTTTTTCTATATACACAAATAATAAATGAATATTCCTACTGAAGTTTTTTTTAAATGAGAATTTTTTTAGTGTTAGAGAACTTGAAAGTGGGATGAAGAAGGGTATGATTTTCTTCAAATTGAGTTTGAAGCCTCGTTTGGGCACATATTACTTTAAAAAAAATTTAGTTTTTTAATTAAAATATAAGGTAAAAAAAATTAGGGTGTTTGGGAAGTGAGTTTTTATATAGATTTTATTAGATGTAGGTTTTATGAGATAACAAATTTTTGGTATTTGGGAAGATAGTTGGGTTTTTATGTGGTTGGATGTGATGTTTGTGAGAGAAAAAATAAAATGATTATGGGATTGGATGTGATATTTTGTTTAGATGTGTTTTTTTTGGTTTTGCAAAACTTTTGTCTTTTAGTGGAAAAAATGAGAAAAAATTTTGGGAACCAAGTTCCCAAACACCACCATGTTTAGAATGACTTTTTAATTTTTTATGAAAAGATGTGTAAAAAATAAAAAGAAAAAAAAATTTTTGACTTCTTAATAAGGAAAATTAGTTTAAGGTCCCTCCCCAACTTTTGAAAAGAGGAGAGGTCCACAATTATATGTTTTGATAACTAAGGTCCCTCAATCTTATTTTAGGTTAAAAAATACCTAATTTACCCTTCTTTATAACATAAGTTTGTTTGGATTTTGATAAACTGAATATTCTATTGCTGACTTCACGGTAGAGATTTTGGAAACTGACTTCGTGGTGTAGATTTCGTCGGAGATTTTGTAAGGATTTTGCAAGTGCTCTGATTGGACTTGGCGATATATATTGTTACGATCGTGTAGGAGTTACAATGTGTTGATCGCGTAGGTTTTTCAGTGGAGTTGAATCAGGTATGTTCTCAATGGAGATTCCACATGGATTTTGATTTTTGTTTTGAATTTTATGTAAGGATTCCGATTTCATATTAGTTTTTTGAGTGTATTTTTGCATTAGGTTTTGTTTTCGTTTGATCAATTTAAAAGAGAGGCTAACTCGATTGAAGTTGTTTATGATTTTTGAGTTGATTTTTCATTCTTTGATATTGATGAATTTTAGTCAGATGTCAGTATGATAGAGTTGATTTTTATTTTTGGAAATAATTTTTCATTCTTTATTTTTGATCAATTTCAAAAAGTGTTGTGATGTAGTTGATTTTGATGTTTAGAATTCATTTTTTAGGTACTGTTTTTCATCAACATCTTGATCAATGATAAGTTTTGTTCTCTATTTTTTCAAACCAAAGAAATTAATTTAAACGGAGAAATTTCATTATCTGCACTTTTGTTGGTATAATCCGAAAAAATCATAAGTTTGTTATTATAATCTAATGAAAATCACAAAGAAAATTATAAGTTAGTATATACATATTATTAGAAGTTTCTATCTGAGATAGAATTTGAGAAAGTGTAACTTCTTGAATTTCTCTGAACTTTTATTTGTTGTTCAGAGAAAATTATAAGTTTGTTATTTACTTTCGGTTTGTAGTTCAAAGAAAATTATAAGTTTGTAGAAAGTGAATATAAGTTTTTTGTTTCACTGAGCAAAAGTTATTTTTTGTATTTTTCTTCGGTTTAGATAAGCAGTCTTAGTGTTTTTGTTATCTTGAAGGTGTATATAAGTTTGTAAATTTCTCTGGATTTTAATATGAGTGCAATATTGCAGAATGACGCAGAGAAAATTGTAAGCTTGTAGTTCAATGAAAATCACAAAGAAACTTATAATTTCATAACAGATCTTTTTGTGTGATTTTTGTCTATGATTGTGTTTAATAGTTAGCAGTAAATTTCTCTGTGATTCTCTCCGGATTCATTAAGTTTTCTGTGATTTTGTTTTTGTTATCTTGAAGGTGAATATAAGTTTGTAAATGTCTCTGGACTTTTATTTGAGTCCAGAGAAAATTATAAACTTATTATTATAATCCAGAGAAAATTATAATTATTAGAAATTTCTCTGAACTTTTATGTTGTTTTTGTGAAGTGATCTTATGTTGAACAAATTATTTTTCTTGTTTTTTCTTTCAGTTTCGATGGACAATGCAATGTTGTTGCTGTGCAAATATGGGAATAGTACTATTGTCTTTAATGTTTCATGCGAATTGAATTTTGAGGAATTAGTTGGCATTTTTTGTAAAACATGGAAGAATTTGAAACCTAAGACGATGTGTATTTCATATTCTATTATGGGCCATCCGAATTGTATGGTTTGAAATAATATTGATTTTTTGAATATTTTGATGGTTGTTTGTGCACGTGGTGTTGATATAGTTGATGTTTTAGTTACTAGGTGTGGTACTTCTGATCAAGAGGATGAAGTGTGTTCTAATTGGGTAGATGTTGTGCACGATGAATGTGATAGGTGGCGGATATTAAAATGAATTCACTCTCTAAGTTTTATTCTCACCAAGAAAATGTGTTATTGTGACTAGTTAGCAAAACAATATTACAGTGTTAAACAAAAGTTTAAGGGTGGTGTGGTTAAGTTCCGTCTTGTTTTATGCAAGTATGCTATTGAAATTGGTTTTCAATTTCGTATGTTAAAAATGACAAGTTGAGGGTTCTGGAATGTGCATATAAAGAATCAAGGGATGTATGTGGCGTGTACATGCTTGATTGAAAAAACAAATGGATTCTTTTACATAAGAACCTTGAACAATGAACATCGTGTGATGTGACGGTTCGTACTAGTAAACATACTAGGATGACTTCGGCTTAGTTTACGTCTTTGATACTTGAAGAGGTAAGTGCAAAACCTTTAACTCGTCTGTGGATGTTGTCAAAGATATAAAAAGACAAGTATAGGGTCTCAATTAGTTACAACTGTGGTTGGTTGGGGGTTAAAAAAGTAAAATGTAGTACATATGGGGATTCTTGTTTGTCATTTGATCAATTACGGTGGTATTTTGATGAGGCATTGAAGAATAATCCAGGTAGTCGTTTTGAGTTAGATTTTGAAGATAATAAGCGTTTCATGCATGCATTGCTAGTTTTAAATATTGTTGGTCATTGTTGTTTCTTGATGGAACATTTTTGAAAGACGATAAAAAAGAGTTATGTTTGCTGCGACGGGGAAAGATGGGAATGAAGGTAATTGTAAATATATCTAATTTTATCTAAGTATGTGAATTTTCTATACATGTAGGAATTGAGAGAATGTGATTTTTCTCTAACAGTTTGAATTTTCTCTGGTTTTGGCCACTATGTGAATTTTCTCTAGTTGTGGCCACTGTGTGAATTTTCTGTGAATTTTGGTCAGTGAGTGAATTTTCTCTAGATGTTGTCATTGTGTGAATTTTATCTATAGTTGGTCACTAAGTGAATTTTCTCTGGATATTGTCACTAAATGAATTTTCTCTGAATGTTGCCAATGTGTGAATTTTATCTGTAGTTGGTCACTAAGTGAATTTTCTTTGAATATTGTCATTGTGTAAATTTTCTTTGTAGTTGGTCACTAAGTCAATTTTCTCTGGATGTTGCCAATGTATGAATTTTCTCTGGAGTTGGTCACTAAGTGAATTTTCTCTAGAGGTTGGCAGTGTCAAATTTCTCTGGTTGTTTATTATTCTAATTTTCTCTGCATATATATATATATATATCTAGTATGCTTATTCCTATTTATTTTGTAGGTTTTTTTCCTATAGCTTTTGCTGTTGTTGATGTTGAGAATAAAGATAATTGGTATTGGTTCCTTGAACATTTATGTGAAGTATTGGGATCGTGAGGGTGACAAGTTTCATATCGGATCGATATTGTGGTATTGTGGAAGGAATTGCAAGGTTTTTCCTAATTGCTTTCATGGATTTTGTCTTGAACATCTAAAAAGAAATTTGAGGATAAGTTGTCATGTGGAAACACAAATTTGGTTAAGGAGGCGATTGTGTCCAAGTTTTCGGGATGTGCATATGTGCCAACAAAGGCATCATTTCATTTCAAAAATGAATTAATAAGTGGGAATGAGACATTGTGAGTGTTTTCTTGAGAAGTTTACCATATGAAAATTGGAGTAATGCATATTTTGAGGAAACATTATGGTGAAATATATTAGAATGTTGCTAAGTCATTCAATTCATAGATACAAGAAGCTCGGCACTTGCCAATAACAAATTTGGTGGACATAATACGGTTGCAAATCATGAATATGAGGTGCGATAAGAGGTCATTCTCTAGTAAATTGAATAAAGTTCTCTGTCCTCGTATGGATAATGTATTAGAAAGCTTTCTTGGATGGGAGGACATGGAATGTGAGTTTATCATCGATAATGTCTTTGAAGTGTATTGTTTTCCTTCGGTTATGGTTGATCTTAGGTTGAGAACTTGTTCATGTCTAAAATGGAAAATAAATGGGTATCCGTGTCAACATGTTGATGGTGCAATTTTTAGGAGTGGAAAGAATTTGAATTCATTTGTTGAACCATTTTTCATCTTGATATGTATCGTCAAACATACTCATTTGAATGGCCAGTTCAAACTTTTGAAAAACACTGTGTAGCATTAATGATGCTATGATTTTATCTCCATTGAGTAAAAGACGGTTTGAGAGGCCAAAGAAACGAATTGCTTCTCTTGGAGAGTTTAAAGGGTGATTAAGTGTAGTCGTTGTGAGAGTATTGGTCGTTATAATAAGAGAACATACAAGGAACCTTTGTTAAATAGTTGAGGATAATACATTTTATTGATTGAATAATACATTCGATGATTACTTTATGTATTTTATTTTGTGAAATGTATTTTTTGGACAGTATATATAATAATACCAATCAAATTCATGTAGAGAAATTTTTCAATAGCAGTGAAAGTGTGCATTGTGTTTGTTGATACATACTATAGGCAATGTGTTTAAAATACCAGTCAAATTCATTCAGAGAAATTTGCCTATAGTAGAGAAAATTCTCTATGCATTGTGTTTTGAAGCTTCAAATTCATCTAGAGAAATTTACCAATACTAGAGAAAATTATTGTGTGCATTGTGTTTTTTGAATTTTATGATTGTTTTGTACCAACACAGTGCTTTATAGATTGCATGATCATATAGGCATCCTCTTTGACACGATACGAGTTAAATTTCTTTGTGAATTTCTAGTAACTTCATACCAGTCAATTTCGTCCATAGAAATTTGCCAATTGAGGAGAAATTTACTATGGGTATTGTGTTTGTTGAAATGTGCATTGTGTTTTATGAGGTCCAATTCATCTAGAGAAATTTGCCAATAGCATTGAAAATTACAGTGTGCATTGTGTTTGTTGAAACATACCATGGGCAGTGTGTTTATAAGACCAGTCAATTTCATCCAAAGAAATTTGTCACTAGCAGAGAAAATTATCTGTGCATTGTGTTTTGAAATTTCAAATTCATCCAGTGAAATTTGTTAATATTAGAGAAATTACTATGTGTTTTGTGTTTTTGAATTTGATGATTGTTTTGTACCAACACATAACATTCTGATTACATGATCATATAGGCATCCCTTGGCAAAATACAAGTTAAATTTCTCTAAATTTACGGTAACATCATACGGAGAAATTTTTGCGACAATTTTCTTTGTTTGGATTTTGTTTACAATCATAATAAAAAATATATATATTTAATCATTGATAGCTATGAAATTTACATTAGTCAAAAAGATATATACATATATGTCAAACAACATTGTTCCTTCAATGTATAAAAAAAGAAATTGAATGATTAATCATAATTACATTGTGTACATTGTGTTTCTTTCACTATTGTGGATTTATGTCCTTATCTATCTTACGTCTTATGTGGACAATTTTGAGTTGATAGGTTCATGGTTGCTATATTGTCTCATTATGTAGCATACAAAGAGGCCACAATCCACTGCAAACAAATTATAGGTATAGTTAGTTTTAAGAAACATTCAAATTAAATTATCTTATTTATAGATGTATAAAACTTACGAATCACTATCTTATTGTGGAGCATTGTGGACATATTCAAAGTTGTAATGTGTGTTTTGTGAGTCTATCAATTTGAAAGAGGGTTGTGATTATGCCTCTCTTTCAAGGCAAGCTTTCCAAAAATTCTCGACATAATCTTGCAACAAAAAAATAATTTTTAAATAACAGAGAAATTTACAGATAAATCAATGAAATTTTATGAAAATTATCATCACATAAACATTATCATGGATCAGAGAAATTTGCATTCGTTACCAATTGTTTTGTATCTTTGATATATTTGTCTTATGCATCATCCCTCCTTGGCCTTAATGAGTTGTAGAACCTCCATAAATTGTCTTGTTTGTCCAAGACTAGTAAGGTAAAGTGATTTCCATCTGTTGACTTCTCATTACCTCCAGTATTTATTGGGAAATGGAGGAACCTGTAGTTCCTCCATGCTATTTCAAGATGCTTGTCAAATAATAAGACTCGAAAAGTTTGATTTTCCATCATCTTAATGAAGTTCTGCGGTCAGAGAAAATAAAAAAATGGCTATATTATGAGAGAGTTGAAATGATAGGAATTTAAGAAATATACACATAGAGAATTTTAAATGCACACAACTAGTCAGAGAAAATTAGACTAGTGACACAACTGGCTTCAAGAAGTATCTTAACAAAAGAAAACAGCAAATAAATTCTAGAAAAAATCAAATAAAAGAGTAGTAACATTCTAAGCTCATGCATGTGAAAAAAATGAAGTTGGTTGTTGTTCTTTTCTCCTTTGGTCAGCAAATAGGATCTCTCCATAGCCATCAATGACCAAAAAAATATGATTTATAATTGTAACATTGGTTTATGAAGGCTGATGGAACATTACAGAAAAATTTTGATGAAAGACTTACATTATTGGTAATTTCTTTTTCCTTTATTAGGTTTCCAATATCTTCAAAGGTAATGAGATTCAACTCACTTGTCCAGATTAAAGCCCTACAAGATGACAAAGAAGGGATTTAATAGTTGTTGATGCAATATAAGTTAGTAAATTGTTGTTTATTATCTTCTATTTTATTTGTTGTACTTACTCGAGTCCAGACACATTTGATATGTGCTATAAGATGTCTTTTAAATGTTCTTTTATCAATTTTGAAACCGGTAGAGTTTGTGAAAAAATCCAAGATTTTCTTATGATTGTTGGTTGAGGCAAGACATACGCATTGGCATCAAGTACTTCTTTGTCTTTAGTGGTTTTCTCTGTTTGTTTTGCAGCTTGCTTTGAACCTCTAGTCACCTTCGCAACTCTGGGGTATTGAAATTCTGAATCTTGCTGTTTTTCTTTCTTTTCTTTTGCCTTTAAATTTTTTATCATTGATGTAAGATCTTTTTTCACTATAGACAGTGAAAATATCAGTAAAAGTAAAATTTCTCTTAAGTAGCAGATGATTTTTCAATATGTAAATTTATTTAATTCAATATTTTCCAATTACCATATATTTTTGTCTTTTGTTTTGGTTGTTCTTTGTGTGCCACTTATTCTTATTGGGTTGTTGGTTGTTGTTCCACTTCTACTCCAACTATACATAGTGAAAATCAAACAAGCCCCAAAAATCAAATAAGCAAATAGGCGAGAGAAAATCAAATAAGCAGAAATCAATAGAAATAAGCAGCAGAACTAATATGGTTAGAGAAATTTAACTTCCAGAGAAAATTACATTTGTCAGAGAAAATTATAATAAATATAAATTTCTCTGAGTTATGTTGACATAAAGACATAACTTTTTGTGGCTCCAGATTTTCACTGACCTTGTGGTTGAACTTGTGTTGATGTTTGGTAAGGTTATATTTCTAGTTGGACGGATAGTTCTTGAATTTGTTCATGCAATCTAGCATTTTCAGTTTCAAGCTTTGAAATTGAATACCTCAACTGCTGAATTGTTTTTGTATCATCTTTTTTTTGAACCTCCAACATCCTTAGTTTCATTTGGTTTGTGCTATCTATTTCTTGAAGTTCTGAGTTATGTGATGTCAAGGTTCTTATTGTAATCTCCTTTTCTGCAAGTAATTCATTCCAATTTCTCTTTTTTTCTATTTTGAATTTAGAAAGTGTCTTTAATCTTTGATGTAGATCAGCAATTTGAGCATCCTTTGATTCCTCAGATTCTTGAGGCTGATGCATTGTTAAGCCACAAATGCTATCATGATGTTGTTCCATCGGCTCATTATGTTCTTCATCATCACTTTCCTCATTGTTTTCTTCTTACTCTTTAGATTGAGTGCCTTCATTTTTTTCTTCATTGTCTTCTTCTTTCTGTTCATTTTCTTCTTTGTCTTCTACTTCTATTTTTTCACTTTCTTCTCTAGCTTCCACTTCTCCACTGCTTACTTGATCTTCTTCTCCATTGCTGGCTTCTTGTTCTTCTATGTTGCCTTCTCCTTCTTCATTTCCTCATTCTTCAGATAAATCTTCTAATGTCTCCTTGAATTTAACAATTGCCTTTTTTGATTCTTTCTTCTTCTTTTTACCAAGACAAAACTCCTCTGATGGGTTTTTAAGTAGCTCCTTATTTTCTATCTGTAACAGGAGGCTCTTTTATTAGAGAAATGTTACAAAATTCACTAAGAGAAAAATTTCAAATAAGGCATATCAAATTCATCTAAATGATACTAATGGGGAAACAAACTTTAGAGAAAATTACATGGGCTAGAGAAAATTACAGATAATGAGATAATTTTATAAGGCAGATAAAATTATAAAACAAGTAACATAATTTAGATGTCAGAGAAAATCAATCAGGGTATGTAAGTTAATGTTACTATAATTGTGTTAGAGAAATTTGGATTCTAGAGAAAATTCATTACAAGTGTAGAAATAATCAGTGTTAATCAAAGAATCAAGTCACATAAGTTATGGGCCAGAGAAAATTACACACAAGGAGAAACAATTTTATGGCCCAGAGAAAATTATGAAACAACCAACATAATTGAGATATCGAGAGAAAATTAATCGGGGCATATAAGTTAATGTGTTACAATTATGTTCGAGAAATTTGGATTACAGGAAAATTGTTACAATAGCGAAATAAACGGTAGTAATCAAAGAAGAAATATAAATTGATAGTTCGAGAAAATTGATCTTAATCAATCAAGGCACGAGGAGAAACAAATCGGTGGTCAAAGAAATTTTAGAATTTCTTTGAGATTCGATGGCGATAGAAATCTAACATGTCGAGGTGCAAGAGAGTCGACTAGAGTCTTCTGCAGCTGTTTGGTCAAGCTTTGCAGGTTCCACTTGGCACATCTTGGGAAGTTAATTGTGTTACTATCTTCTGAGTCAATGATATTTGCATGTTCACATATAACCAATCTGTGATGGAAAATAAAGTAATTAAATTTTACTAAATACACAAATTTGTAAGTATAATAGCGCAAATTTAAATGGAAATTATGCTTACGGCAATGCAATGACACACCCATAACTTTTTACGGGTTTTGTGAAATGCTAGGATAGAATCAATCAATGTTGATGTGATTGCTTCTGACCAATCATACTTGTACGGGGAGCAAATATTCATGCGAGCCCGTACTCCTTTCTTCCAAGCTCCTGCCTGTCCGATCGACCTGCGAGCACAACGGCGGTGAGTTACCCGGCAGTGTGTGGCCAGAAAACCCCTCTAACGATCAAGTTAGAACACACACACAGGCAAATAGATAGAGAGATGAGAGAGTATATAGTGTTTATCTCACCAAATGTTCATCTGTCTCAACATGCAGGGCGCAGACTCGCTTATATACCTTCTGTGCCCCAAATCTACTCCCATTAGTCTCTCGACACGTGGTGCTCCTATCCCATCTATCAGCACAAATTTTGCTGAACATCACCTACCTAAATTGCCAACCCATTCTACTGGGAGCTCGGTAGCTGGGATGCAGCATCTCGGCTTCCTGCGACCATGCTGCACTTCACCCAAATGCTCTAATAACCGAGCTCTGTAAAAGCCGAGCTCGGGTGCATTCCGGCAAAGCCGAGCTTGAAGTAGGGCATGCCGGTTAACCAAAGGTCTTCATGCCAAGCCACGGGTACGCGCCTTCCGACCGAGCAATGCACAAACCGTGGAACCCTGTGAGGCTGCGGACACCTCAACCGAACCCTCACTTGACCGGCTTCCGTACCAACAAGTCCGAGTAGCTCGGTTCCACACGCCCTTTGCCATTACCAAGCAAAAATCCCTTCTGGACAGGCCCAGGCTACCACGGCCCAAATGTGTTCGACCCACAATTTGTCCGGCATTACCACGACCCAATCCAAATCATAAATCTTCCTCTCAATTGCCCCTTTAATTCCGTCAGCACGAGCGTGACTGGGATTACCTGTTCTGACCGAGGTAACACTTCCTCCGTTCTCAGTTTGCAAGGCGGTGACCGGGTTAGTTCACATACCTGTCTTCAAAACTTGCCCGGTCGACGCCTCGATTCACCATCCTATATCTTCAGTACTAACGCCGCCTAGGAATGGCAATTTGAAACCGGCCCGATGGGGATCCCCGACCCCGACCCTGACCCTGACCCTGATTTTAGTGGTTTTTCCCCGAAAAATACCCCCGACGAAGGGAAGACGGTACTTGAAAATCAATCCCTGATCTGTTTCGGGCCAGGGACGGTGATCAGTGTTCAAACCCTGGCCCGGCCTCGTCCCCGGCCCCGACCCCGACTCCAACTCCTTCCTCGAAATTCCCCGAAATAAAATTACTTTTATACCCCTTATATAATATATATATATATAATAAACCCGTGCGTCTCACTCTCATTATTCTCTCTCACTGGTCTCACTCTCACTCTCACTCTCACTCTCGTTCTCGTTCTTATCTCTCACTCTCTCAACTCTCGTTCTTCTCTGTCTCTCAACTCTTTCACTCGGTCTCACTCGATCTCACTCTCACTCTCGTTCTTGTTCTTTTCTCTCACTCTCTCAACTCTCGTTCTTCTCTTTCACTGGTTGATCTCCAGTGAGAGCTTCGTGTCGATCTCCATCGCCGATCTCTCACTCTCTCAACTCTCTCACTCGATCTCTTACTGGAGAGCTTCGTGTCGATCTCCATCGCCGATCTCCTCCGATCTTCTCATCCGCCGATCTCCACCGTCACCCTCATCCGCTAATATCCTCCTCCGCTGCCCTCATCAGCTCAGATCTATAATTATTTTTTGATCTGTAATTTTTTGTTTATCTGTAATTTTTTGATCTGTAATTTGATGATGAGCTGTAATTTTTTTGTTTTTGATCTCTGTTGTTGATGATGAGCTTCATCTGTTTGTTTTTGATTTGTTATTTTTTGATTTATTGATGAGGATCGGGGAATTTCGGGGTCGGGGAAACCCGATCCCCGTTGGGGACGGGGATGGGGACTGTGAAAGGTTCCCCGTCAAGGATCAGGGCTGGAGACGGGGAAGTTTTGGCCATCAGGGATTGGGGACAATAAGGGTGATTCCCGGCCCCGCCCCGCCTCGCCCCATTGCCATTCCTAACGCCTCCAACAATAGGGACACGTGTCGTGCGTTGATTGGCCTCGAGCAACCAACCTTGATGTCCCCTCGTATTCAAAATTTTTGGCGGTTCCTTGGGCCTATATACATGCCCAATTTGTCTTCATTTCGTTCTTACTGACTCTCTTCCATTCTAAGCGTCTTGAAGCTGTAGTGCCCTCGCCAAGCCTCCATTCTCGTCCTTCCTCTGTGTTTGTGCTTGAAGGAACTGCATCTACCTCTACTCTGGTAAGTCCTTCGAGCTCTTTGTTGCTATTTCATTCAATATTTCTCACCCTATGGCACAAAACCCGTAGGTTTTAGAATATACCCCTCCCAAGACCCATATTTGCCCTTATTCTCTTCGTTGTTCTTCAATCCCAGTGATAAACACATGAATACACGAAGAACTGGAGCGGACCGGGCTCCAGGTCACTTTTTGATCCCATAATTCAATAAGACCGAGCAATTTACTAGTTTATCAAAACCTTAGCAGAAACTCGGGTAGGCGGAGAACTTGGCCGCTCGACCGGGCTAACATCTAGTTCGCTTAAGCGACCAAGCTCCTTGGTTTACCTTCACGATTGAGGTGGTTGGCATTCTTCACGACCGAGCTAAAGTCAAGCTCGTTTTGCGCGACCGCGCTCACACTTACAATTGCCATCCTTTTCCTGCAAAGTCCAAGGGGACCACTGACCAAATATTGAGGCTCTCAAAGACCAAGCAGCCATCAAAACACCAGTTTGTGCCAAACCACCAAAGCCGAGCTAATCCAGCTGGCTACACATGGGGCGCTTCCGCTTCCTTGTTGACACTCCGGCTGGCTTGGCCGTGTTCCGAGAAGAGTATGGTATCCCGGCCGATGTTCACTTAGAGCTCGCCGAGATTGAGACAACCCCTTGGGGCAGATTAGACCAATGCCCCTTCACCGTGCTGTCCATAATCGAAGGAGGCCTCCGCTTCCCAGTCAACCCACTGATGACCGAATTCCTGCGCCGCACCGGGCTAGTACCCACCCAAGTATCAACCAACACTTACCGAATAATCAACGGGGTCCACGAGTTGAACAACCGGCTAGGAACCAACTTAGGTTTAGTCGAGATACTCCATCAGTACACCCTTGGGCACACGGGCGACGGCCTCGCCTATTACTTAAAAATTCAACCGGGCAAAGAAAAGATAGTGACCGGCACCCCAGATAAGGACTTACACGATGACGACTTTTTCTGGGTGTTTGGCAACTATGAACGAGACGTCTGCGTTGGTTCATTAGCAAGAATTTCGGTGAAACATGTAAGCCGTGCTAACTTGCTCGATCAATTGCTTTTGTTCAATATTCTGTACTTAACACTTCTTCTTTCCTTTGCAGCAATCCAAGCCTTGCAAGCTAACTACCACTATCCCAACGAAGCAGCCATCAAGACCATGCTCCATTACCGCAACCGGGATTGTAACGAGCTCCTCGGTTACGTTCCTATATACAGATATTCAGCTCCACGCCGGAGTAAGGTCACAGACTTTCTATGTACTCCGTCGCCTCCTCTAGACCCAACACTACGGACGTGTCTCTAATCCGATTAACAGAGATAGAAGAGATGGCCAAGGAAGCCGTATCAAGAACCTCTTCAATGCAACTTCCACCGAGATACCAATGATCATAACCCGCTCTCCTCACGGTCAATCGGTAGGCCGTGGTTTTGTTGGCATCTCCATCGCCAAGCAATCAAGCCAAGACACTCGTCGGGCTGGCAAAAGACCTCGTCTTGGATCTTCTGTCAAAGTGGTTCCGAGCTCGACAAGCGACCGCCACCGTCGACCCAACATCGGCATGGAGGCCTCAGCTCAAACATCGAGGCAAGGGGATCCCGACGACTGCTTCCGTGAAGGGAGACAAAGAACACCTTCTTGTCTTTGACCTCTCCAAGGCCTTTCTCCTACCGAGCGACGTGGTCGGCAGCGACTATGTTCCTGACACCCGGTTGGTGAAGTCGGTCAAATCCATGACCAGGGTAAGAGTCTCAAACTAGTGCTCAAAATTTCACCAAGTATTTGTTCGGTTTCCTTTATAATCAGTCTCTTCTTGCAGGCCATCCAGAAGCAACACTTAGTCATGGAGCGCATTCATGGCGGCGAAGGCGAATGATTACGCAAGTCGTTACCAACCTCAAACCGAGCTTAGGCGGGCCAAGTCTTCACTTCAAATTGCTAATCTTGAGAACACCAAGTTGCTTTCGGTCGACTTGGCGCCATGAAAGCAGAAAGAGATGCAATTAAGCCAAATTTGGAGGCCTTGAAATAGTCCAAGGAGAAGGAGCTGGAGGATGCCAATAATGCCGGCTTCAAGGAGGCCGAGGTGAGCTACACAAAGCAGGTTCACGCCACCCAGGATATCTACTTCAAGGCGAGTTGGAAGGCTGCTTGTGAACAGCTCGGCCAAAGAGCTAGGACCGACATATTTTCCTCTCCTCCAGCTGTCTTCCTGTCAACTTATCTAGTGCCATATGCCAACGATGTCTTCAGTGCACTGTAGGTTGAGGCTGAGGCCGAGGCAGAAGGCGAAGAAGAGACCGAGGAAGATGCTGAGGGGGGAAACCGCCAAGACTAGCCCGGTCAAACTGAGCTCGGCGCTCAAGACAACGCAACAACAATCAACCAGGAACCACCCGGGGATGAATTCACCGATCTATCTCCTTTGGAGTAGTTTTCTTTTTCTTCCTTTTGAGTTGCACATGTAACCGGGACAAGTGCCCCAGCTTTTGTACTTACTTTCCACATCAATGAAAAAACTCAATTTCCTTCAAGTGTTTGCACGGTCTTCAATCGAAATGACTTCAACCGAACAAAATACCTCGGCAAGGCTAACCATCTTGCTTAACAATTAACTTAGGAAAAGACATCTGGGTTTCAAGCCTATAGTTGAGTAAATCGTCAATTGTTTTACTTAGGAACAATACATCTCAACTTAAATACAAAAGTTGTGCAAATCATTAACGAGTCAGGAATAAAACATCTCGATTGTTATACTCAAAATTGAACAAAACATCAACTCATTCAGGCGTAAACATCTCGGTTGAGAATCTTAAAGTTGAGCAAATCATCAACTCGTTCAAGCTGGAGTAAATCATCTCGATTGCAATCTCGAGTTGAGTAAATCATCAACTCGTTCAACGAGTAAATCATCTCGGTTGCAATCTCGAGTTGAGCAAATTATCAACTCGTTCAGCGGAATAGATCATCTCGGTTGCAATCTCAGAGTTGAGCAAATCATCAACTCGTTCAACCGGAGTAGATCATCTCAGTTGCAATCTCAGAATTGAGCAAATCATCAACTCGTTCAACCAGAGTAAATCATCTCGGTTGCAAGTCCCAATTTAAAAGCAACAATCAAAAGAATCATCTCGGCAAAGATGAGACACTTCTATATATTGACAAAAAGAATGTTACATTCTGAAGTGTAAAGCAAAAAATTCCTTTGCACTAAAAGAAAACAAAAGTTAGAAATAATACAGTTTCAGGTTGGCCGCATTCCATGGCTGGGGTATTCCTCGTCCCTCCAAGTCCTCCAAGTGGTATGCCCCCTTGCCCGCCAGACCGGTGATCTTGTAAGGTCCTTCCCAGTTTGCCTCTAGTTTGCCTTCACCTAGCACCAGGGTATTGCCCATGACCTTCCTCAAGACCCAGTCACCTACTTTGAACAGTCTGGGGTGCACCGTTTTGTTGTATTTTCTTGAAAGCTCTTGTTGGTAGGTGGCCACATGGATGAAAGCCTTTTCCTGGCGTTCTTCCACTAGGTCCAATCCCAGGGCAATGGCTTCAGCGTTCAGCTCGGGCTCAAAACTTTCACTTCTGAGGGTGGGTATACCAACTTCCAAAGGGATGACCGCCTCCATGCCATATGCCAAGGCAAACGAAGTCTCCCCGGTAGAGCATCGCGGGGTTGTTCGGTATGCCCAAAGGACACTTGGAAGTTCCTCTGCCCACTTTCCCTTGGCTTTCTCAAGCCTTTTCTTCAACCCATCCAGAATGGTCTTGTTTGATGCTTCGGCTTGACCATTAGACTGCGGGTAAGCCGGGGTAGAATTGTAGAATTCAATCTTCAAGTCTTCACAAAATCCCCTGAATAGTAGTCAAATTGGGTGCCGTTATCCGAGATCAGAATTTTGGGGACGCCGAACCGTGTTACCACATTTTGCCAGACAAACCGCTTGATATCTTTCTCTTTGATTGTCGCCAAAGGCTCAACTTCAACCCACTTGGTGAAGTAGTTTGTAGCCGCGATGAAGAACTTCTGGTTACCTGGTGCTGTTAGGAGTGGTCCCACTATATCGATCCCCACATCGTAAAGACCATGAAATTTGGTGAGGGAGAAGTTCTCGGCGATTGGTGGATTTGGTAGGCAAACTTCTAGCACTTCTCACATTTGCGAACATACTTTTGCGCGTCGGCTTGCATGCACAGCCACCAGTAGCCTTGCAATATAGCCCGGAAGGCCAGAGATCGGCCCCCTATGTGACTGCCACAGATGCCTTCATGGATTTCATACAGGAAGGCATCAATGCTGCTTGGGTGCACACACTTTAAATAGGGACCGGTGAAAGACTTCTTGTATAAAGCGCCTGATGGAGAGATCCAAAACCGCTCTAACTTCACCCGTATTTTATGTGCTTCCTTCTTTTCGACCGGAAGGGAAGCAAATATTTAGGCGAGCCCGTACTCTTTTCTTCCAAGCTCCTACCTGTCCGATCGACCTGCGAACACAACGGCGGTGAGCTACCCGGCGGTGTGTGGTCGGAAAACCCCTCCGACGATCAAGTTAGAACACACACACAAGCGAATAGATAAAGAGAAGGGAAAATATAGAGTGTTTATCTCACCAAATGTTCATCTGTCTCAGCATGCGGGGCGCAGACTCGCTTATATACCTTCTGCGCCCCAAATCTACTCCTATTAGTCTCTCGACACGTGGTGCTCCTATCCCATCTGTCAGCACAAATCTTGCTGAACATCACCTAACTAAACTGCCAGCCCATTCTACTGGGAGCTCGGCAGCCGAGATGCAGCATCTCGGCTTCCTGCGGCCATGCTGCACTTCACCCAAATGCTCTAATAACCGAGCTCTGTAAAAGCCGAGCTCAGGTGCATTCCGCCAAAACCGAGCTTGAAGTAGGGCATGCTGGTTAACCAAAGGCCTTCATGCCGAGCCACGGGTGCGCGCCTTTTGACCGAGCAATGCACGAACCGTGGAACCCTGTGAGGCTGCGGACACCTCAGCCGAACCCTCACTTGACCGGCTTCCGTACCAACAAGTCCGAGTAGCTCGGTTCCACACGCCCTTTGCTATTACCGAACAAAAATCCCTTCTAGACAGGCTCAGGCTACCACGGCCCAAATGTGTTCGGCCCACAATTTGTCCAGCATTACCACGGCCCAATCCAGATCATAAATCTCCCTCTCAATACTGTTTCATTGATTCAAGAGGTTCCACATACCTTCTAAAAACCCACCCTATTGAATTCCCATTTGTTGCAAAAAATAAGGTGAGACACAAGTACAATGTAACAATGATTGCTACGTCTTTAAAGTAAGTTGGTTGCTTGCCTTTTATTGCTTTGACCAAGGCATTTTTAAGAACAGAACCAGTGAACCTTATGTCCTTTGGGAATCTTCTCCTTAAAAATGTGGATTTTAGCTTTTCAGAGTATCTTAATGATATGGCTCCTTTACCTCATTGCAAACCAAAAATCAAGGTCATGTCATTGGTTGTAAAGTTCAAGTTCTTTTTATCAACTGTGAATGCTTTTGTTTTGTCATTGTAACGTTGGATTATTGCAACTACATCATCATCAGATTTCCTAAATTTCCTTGGATCCATCCTTCCACTGGTTAGAACTTGGATCAAATACCAAAATGGGGTCTTTTGAAGCTCTACAAGTTAGTTTGAATTGAATTTAAGTGTTTGAAAAAAGGAGACAACAGATGAGAGGTTGGATCGATATTGAATGCTGTAATGAGCTCTCTTTCTTTGGAGTTTAACAGGTTTTTTCCCCCTTGCGCTTGAGTCGTTTGAAGTTCGGGTATTCGTCTTGATACTAGTTGCTTCATCACCTTGGACTTGTGTGTTTTGGAAAGGAGTTTGTGGTGTCTTGCTTTTTTTTTTATCTTAGATCATAAGAAGACTGAGAGAGTTTCTGTTTCTTGCTCGGTGTTTCTGGTGTTTTGTTGCTTTTACGTTTTGCTATTTCTAGACAATGATGAAAACAAAAATATGTCAACATTAAATCCCAGAGAAAATTAAACATGCCAGAAAAAATAGGACATGACAGAGAAAATTATACATAAGGGAGAAAACTAAGATGACCAGGAAAAATTATAAATGTCAGAGAAAATTAGACAATAAAAATTAAATGTCAGAGTGCTAATTATTTTCCTATGGAATACATCTAGCCACAGAAAATTTTCATTCCCAGAGAAAATCAACAAAGCAACATAAATACGGGAGAAATTTTCAATAATTGTTAAAATTACATATAGAAGTAAAATATAGCCAGAAAAAATTTAAAAAAGAAACATATATCTAGCAAGCACAGAAAATGAATGACAGAGAAAAGTGAACATGGCAAGACAAAGAAAATTTTCATTCCACAATTAGCAAGATAAAATAAACATACCAGAGAAAATTACACAACATTGAAACCAAGAATTAAACAAAATAAATATACCAAAGAAAATTACACATTCCAGAAAAACAAAGAAAATTACACATTCCTGAGAAAATTTTATTCCAGAGAAAATTTCCAGTCCATAATATTAAAATGCCAGAGAAATTTACATACACAATCAGAGAAAGTTAAACATGATAGAGACACACAAGGGAGAAAAGTGATGTGGCTAGAGAAAATAATAAATGCCGAAGAAACTTGAATCTTGACAAAAGAGTAAAAGACATTCCAGAGAAAGATAGACATTTTAGAGAAAAATACATATTCTAGAGAAATTTCTAAAACAGAGAAATTTATAGACAAAATCACAGAAACATGTTCAAGAATAAGATCAAAATACAAAGAAATAATTTTTTTTAAAATAAACATGCCAAAGAAAATTCAAAGAAGAAACCTACATCAAGCAAAAACCTGAGAAATTCAAATGCCAGATAAATTTACAGATAAAATCACACAAACATATTCAAGAATAAGTTGAAAACATAGAGAAAGAACTTTTTTTCTAATTCATGTAGCTTTTTATTACGAAATTGAAACCTTAATTAATGAAAGGCTAATATAAAATGCAATTAATTGTGTTTCTAGAAAAAATCTAGTTGGATTGTAAAAAAACTTACCAGAGTTAGGATGAAACTTTATTACAAACTGATATGCCCTAGATGAAGATGCGATGTGACGAAGATGAACTGAGATGACGATGAACAGTGAAAACATGGTCAAAGAAATTTGTGAGGAATGAATGGGAATGATTTTTGCAAAAAATAATGAAACTCTAATGTCGATGATGAAGATAATATTGAAACCCTAATTCTACTATTCTCTTGCTCGTGAAGATTGTTGATGCTTGAAGTGGAATTCAATCGTCGGAATTTAGTTTCATTTCTATATTGATTTGTGAAGGGTATTTTGGTCCACGAAATAATTAAAAATGCGTGTCATATAGTTCAGGGACCTTATGCATCACTCTTTTTTTTAGTATCCTTTATGCTCTAAATTAATATTATTAAGGACCTTAAAAAAAAATTCTTTCAAATATAAATTATAAATTTTTTAATTTTTTAAATAATTTTTTAACTTTTAAATTAAAACACTCACATGCCAAAGTTGATGTGAATTTGGGACGATGATTTTTATTTTAGGTTTTTGTGCCTCGTTTTGTGGATTTGTTTGAACGTTTGGTAAGTTCATGAAATAATTTGGGTGACGTGTCATTCCATTGGTTTAGAAAATCATAAATATGAGATTAAAGAATTCGAGTAGTCATTTAGGTTAAAGACAAAAGAGTAGTGTTTTAGTTAAATTCATCATGGTTTGACTAAAAGTTGGTTGAGAAGGTTTTTTTTTTTTTTTCTAAAAGGAAAACTTATCAATTAATTTTATTAATTAAATTTATTTATATATAGATCCTGATTGATAAATCTATCATTATAAATTTATTTATAAAAATAAAAGAGATTGATAAATTTATCACTTGATAAATTTATCAATAAGACTTAATAAGTTCTAAAAGTAGGACCCATGGGGACTTACCAATCAGTTATATTAATTAGACTTATTTATTTATAAAAAAATACTTGGTGATCCGAATTTGTGTGGCCCGAATGACTCGAATATGTCAAAATGACGTCGTTTTGAGTGTTTCGAGTTATGAATTTTTAGGCCACCTAATATTGTTGTTATTTATAGGTCCTAACTGATAAATTAATCAATGTAAATTTATTCATAAAAATAAAAAAGATTGATAAATTTATCACTTAAATTTAATGGATAATACGTCCCCAAAATAAGACCCATTGATAATTTAGACTCTTTTTATATATATTTTGAGTTATTACTAATTGTATTTTTAAATCTCAAATTGTTTGAAGAACTTGTACTTATATAATATAGTTGGACACAAACTCTTAAAACAAATCCATGCAATAGAGAGGTGTATAATTTATATCAAACATCACCATTATAAATATCATAACTTAAGTTATTTAACTTAGAAATAATAAACTTATTTTATCTTATTATTAAAAAAATTAAAATTTTCATCATTTTTTTAAAGATTCTCTACCTACAAAATAAATAAATAAAAAGAATCAATTTAAAAAATAAACAAAAACTAATTCCCATTTTTTTAAACCAGTATATATGAAAAAAATTAATTATATCCAATAATCATAATTATTTTATTTTATCACATTTATCTTTAAAAAAATAAATAACAAACATATATTTGAAAATAAATTATCCACAAACACCATAAAAAAATTAAAATTATTAATCAAATAAAATTTTTTATAAATAATATTATCTTATAAAATATAATTTAAATTATCAAAACAAAACTTATAATAAATCTCACGAGGCATGAACGAAACTCAAGGCAGTCAAGTTCGCATGACCAAGAGAAAAACATTCTTTCAATTCAAAAAGCTTTCCAGATTGTTCAACTTCCAAGTGGTCTTCCTCATGCAACTTAAAAATATATATATATATATATATAAATAAAACTGTGTTGTTCTATAATTCTTTCTATTGTCAACCATTCCAATATTGTATCCTAAATAGGAAATTGATAACCACGTACATCGTTGACACGATTCGATTTTTTCTTAATTAGGAAAAAAAACTAAGGCTCTGTTTAGAAGAGTTTTGAAAATGTATTTTTATTTTTTAATTTGTGTGTGATGTTTGGTTATTGTTTTCAAAAACTAATTCCACATCTATTTTTACCAGAAAATTTGGGTTAACTGGTGGTCCTCCCGGATGTCCAGCCGGTTGACCAGTATAGTGTAATTTTTTTTTATAACAATTAATACCTGTTATTTTTTATATTTTAAAAAAAAATTATGAGTTTTGAATAGAATTTTGAATTGTATGTTTAGTTATGAGTTGTAAGTTTTTGTATCAAATACCATATGTCAAATCAAAAATTTTCACTCAATCCAAAACTCTTTTCAAAAACTCATTCACCAAACAAATTTTCCACACTCAAATCATAATTTCAAAACTCACAAACTCAAAATACAACTCATATTCTCAAATCATATTTAAAAACCTCTACCAAACATTACCTAAATCATAATTCATGAATTTGTAATAAATTTTCTTATGAACCAATAAATCTTTCCAAGCAATTAATTATTCAAAATCAAAATAAAATACAAATATTTAAAGACCTCTGCCAAACATTATCTAAATCATAATTCATGACTTTGTAATAAATTTTCTTATGAACCAATCAATCTTTCCAAGAAATTAATTATTCAAAATCAAAATAAAATACAAATTAGACAATAAAGCATGCGCTATTTTGGCAATAAGCCAAAAAAAGTTAAAAGTTAACTTTTAATTTATTTTGAGTACAAAAAAAAATTTAAAAAAATAAAAAAATTAATTTTTAATCAACTTTTCAAAAGCATCCATGCTAATTGACAAACCAAACCACATGGAAAGAAAAGAAAACATTGAAATTAAATTAAAAGTAATAATAAATTCCATAAATGAATGAAAATG
Organism: Camellia lanceoleosa; assembly: GCA_025200525.1. Lineage (NCBI taxonomy): Eukaryota > Viridiplantae > Streptophyta > Magnoliopsida > Ericales > Theaceae > Camellia > Camellia lanceoleosa. The sequence goes on along the minus strand of JANUSC010000645.1, from coordinate 28,921 downwards.
AAGAGACCATTCATGTATGCACACTTGCTCCAAATCCCTGCATTCCAATAATTTTCCATCTCAAGAAAATCAAAAGGAAAAGAAAAGAAAAGAAAAGAAAATTTATATATAAGTCAAATAATTGAGAAACAATAGTAATAATAATAAGAAGAAGAAGAAGAAGAAGAAGAAGAAGAAGAATAAAATCAATGAAACATGTACTGATGATGATGATGATGTCTGTTTCTCTGATCAATCGATCTTAACACTATTTGTTCTCTGTCCTTCCATGGCATCGAAACGAGATCCTTTGATCATCATAACCTTAAACTCGTCAAAACTGATGGTTCCATCGCCATCACAATCGACTCCACTGATCATCTTCCTACACTCACCGATGGAGCATTCCTCGCCGAGGCTCTGAAGCACATTCATCAATTCCTCGGCAGAGATGGATCCATTCTTATCGATATCAAACACAGAAAAAGCCTCTTTGAGATTCTCCAAAACCTCATCGGAATCGATGTCTTTGGTGTTGAGCTCGATGAACTCGTCGAGATCGATGCATCCGTCGCCGTCGCCGTCGACCTCCTTGATCATAGTCTGGAGTTCCTCATCCGTGGCGGTGTGGCCGAGGCTGCCGAGGATGGAGCCGAGTTCGGAGGATGAGATCTTTCCGTCGCCATTGACGTCGAATTTTTTGAAGACTTGCTTGAGTTCTTCTTCGATCTGGGCGCGAGAGTTGAGAGAGTTGGATCGTGAGCCCAAGAGGGATGGGGTCATAGATGCAGAGGCTAGTTTCTTCTTTCGATGGAATAGTTTTGGAAAACCCATTTTGTTTTTTGGATTGGTTTGTCAATGAATTGAATCAAACAATGCAAGAATGGAGAGAAAGGGGAGGCAGGCAGATTTTGAGAGGAGAGAGAGAGAGAGAGAGAGAGAAGAGCGAAATATGCGTATATGAAGCTTTCGAATGTGTACAGATTGATTTGAGAGTTGTAACCGAATCAGATCTCTCTCTTTTCAAAAATGCTTGGTGTAATTAACCCAAAATAGGATACTGATCAATGTAAATCCAAATCAATTAAAAACCTAATCGAATGCCATCCAATAACTTAAAAACTTTAATTGCTAAAGCAATTTTTAATGATATTGGTGCGGTTTGATGTAACTTATTATAAGTTAAAAGTTAATAATCATAAAGTAGAAATTAAATATACGTAGTGGCGTAATTAGGAATTCAGTGAAGAGGGGGCACAAATTAATAACAACATTAATTATTTTTTTTCGTTATAATAAACAACAATGAAATATTACTAAACTTAAATGTTAAGAGTTCAGTTAGATAAATGTGAATTTTAAATTAAAGTATTTGAGATTAATACAAATATTGGGGAGTAATTATTTTATAGGTGGATTGAAAAATTTAAAAAGAAGATAAGTTGAGATAGAAATGATATATTTTAGTAAGAAATTCTATAAAACATACCGCAAAAAAGTGCCTATCATATGTCGCAATTATGATCTTCGTGGTCTTTAGTTATAACATATTATAGCGTTTTATTTTGGTTATGACTATATATTAAGCAATAGTTAGTTATGACTTATTCTGATTTAGTTATGACCTATTGTAATTTTTTTTAATTTTTTTTTTTTATAATTGAAGATGTGTTGTTTGATTATAATTTATATAGTGATCATTTAATTATGAATGGAAAGAAATTCATGGAGGATAAACTCGACATGTCAAATATAACTAACAATCCAATAAATTTTATATCTTCATTGAAATTAATTATGTTTGCATTATATTAAAATTTTCATAGATAATAATATGATTTATCATAATCTCTTTATTTTCAATCAAAATAACTATTATTGTTCTCATAATTTTAAAAATGTCATTGACATTTCACTTTAAATAATATGTTTATAATTTTTTTCATTTAAAATATTTTCTTTATATATATATATATTTTTTAAAAAATGAACAGTGTTTGGTTTGAAGCTGTGTTATCTGTTAGTATTAACCAAAAAAAATAGTTGAAATGTCGGGAGGGGAAGGGGGAGGCGATCAACCCCCTAGACCCTATATTGACTCCATCCTTGAATGTACCTCTTTCTTAGCTTTTAAATAGCAGTTTTTCTCAATTTATTTAAACTATTTCTACTTAAAAAACTGTAAGCAGAAACTGCACCAAACAGTTTGGCATAAATTTTCAAATTAAAATAAACTATAATGACCTTTATAATCCACACCAAACATCTCCATTATATGCTAACGAAACTAAGTTATTTTATTTTATTTTTAATTTGATCAATCATTAATGAATTGGATTCATGTGGGATTTCTATGTGAATCTTCCATATTTGTGTGATTTATTGTTAATAGCTAAATTTGTAGAGTCGCATCAAAAAATAAAAAATTAATTGTTTGGATTTTCATACGAGAGACCTTAATGATTTCAGCTTGTCTGGTTGGATTTCCATTTGAATCCTACCCACTAATCTGTTTTTCTTTAAAGAAAAAAACTACTAAAAATTTATAATCAAGAAATGAAATATTCATTTCTTCCTTAAATCTTTAATAATCATATATATATATATATATATTTATGTTATATCTGTCTTAAGTTACACTAGTGTAATAACCCATTTTAGAATAAAAAAAGCCATTAAAAAAAAAAAAAAACTCCAATAAACTATACCGAATAGAACATTCAAATCAAATAGCCTGGTCGCACCAACAACTCAGTCACAATCACGTTGACAAAATGCAAAATTGCAAATATATTTGTTTAGTTGAGTTTTTGAAAGTTGTTTTCTGAATTAAAAATTAGTTTGACAAAAATAATATTAAAAAAATTGTATTTTTGAATTTCGAAAATTCATTTTTGTCTAAAAAAAGAAAATTTATATGAAAATAAACTTGGCCTAATTTGGCCTAATTTATAAAAAAAAAAAAAAAAAAAATATGTGTTTATGATTTTTTTAGCCATTGCTTGGCCTAAATTTAGGCCAAGTTTGGGTACTCCCAAATAATCTAAAAAGTGACTCAAAAAGTTAAAAAGTTAACATTATTCACCAAAAGTCAACAATTACCGCTGCACAACTCCTAATTCAAATTTTCCTCTAAAAACTAATTTTCACAATTTTTTATTACACATTTTTCCATAAAAAGTCAAAAAGTTAACCCAAATATCTATATTTTCAACCTCAATTTTTTTGTCTAAAAAGACAAAAAGTACACTTATTTAATCTTCCCAAGACCCTAGGCATTGACAAGGCATGTGTTATTAATTGACCCAACAAAATAAACTTGTCAGTTGAAAAACCAAAGAAGTGTTTTTTTCAAAAAGGGTTTATGTTTGTCAAAATTCATGCAATAGGAGGTTGGGAAATTATAGACCTGGAATCTGTCCATTTGTATGAATCTTTTTTAATTAACGCTTGGTATATTTGGATCAAAACATTTTTCAAAAAATATTTTTTATAATAAAAATTTAAGAGAATATTCTTTTATGTCAGATGGTGATGTCAGTGGAACAAAAGTGGAAGTGATGGCGAGATAGTGAGGTGACTGTGACCATAATAATAGTGATGGTGATGTAATGGTAGAAGCGAGAATGACACTTTAATTCCTCTAATTTTAAATTGAATAATTTTAAATTCTGTTTTAACGTTATATATTCATTTCGTTCCAACCAAAAAAAAAAAAAAAATAGTAAAGACAATCTAACAATTTCATTCTGGGTCAAGATATGGACGATTCTGGCTCTTCTCAGAAATTTTCAGCATGTGTTTTTTTTTCCATCCGTTGCAACCAAAAATCAAAACATGTGGGGAGTTTGAGCATAGATCATTGCATACATTGAATTAGATGATTATTTATTTTAATTGTTGTAAGAGATGAACACAAAAAACAAACTGCAACCTTTTAAAAAAAAAAAAAATTCAAAAAAATCTAAAATTAAATATCTACCCATGGCCCATATGGTTTTCGATTAAAAAAAAAAAACAGCAGAACCACATGAGCACATCCCGTTCACACAGAAAAAAAGAATAAGAATAGCTCGGGAACAACCCCTCCTCCCCCCAAAGCTCAATTCAAATCAGAGTCGGTCCCAACCATATCCTCCTCCTCCCAGCCTTCATATATATGTTCGACGAAAACAAACTACTAATGGGATATACAATTTACAAATTCTACCATCTCTCTGTCCACAGCTCGCGTGCAACCCTCTGAGATGAGATTGGTGTATGAGAGAGATCCACCATCCGTCCATTAGAGAGGGCCAAGAACCATGAATAATATTAAAGCTGTAACTGTCCTGGTCCTCTACGTGACGATCTTGAAGGAGGCCTGATCATGTCTGCCATGGTCGAAGGTCTCCTGGGTTGTTCTGGCCTCGGCACCTCCTGCATGCATGAGATTTCAAGTAAGGTCAGAAAGTAAAAGAGAACTAAGCTGCGGAAAGACAACCACATCAAGATACAATGGAGCATGTAAATATTAGGTTATAACAGTCAACCTCAAAACCCAATCTCTCCTTCTCAAGTCAGCCATCATTATTAACTAACACAGTGCTGCAAAATCTCTCTCCAACTGTTGGGAATAACAGAAATATTAAAATTTACCCAACAAACAAATTCTATACATCTTTGGTGGCTTTCCATTCACCTTAAAAACATCCACCCATCAGATCAATCACCACCACCAATGTCTTCTTCAGAGTGACCTACGCATCTTAATAGTTATTTATTCGCGTCGTTTGAACCCATGTCTGTCTGGGTCATCTCAGCCACACCTTAACCAAGGGTCAAGGCTCGGACCATTCCTAGTTCTTCCCGAGCGAAATTAGCTCTAATCTTGTCACTGATATATATATATATATATATTACACATGCATTTCAAAAATAAAAAACTTCCATATCCCAGTTGAATTGATTAATTATAATGAATTGCAACAATGCTAAAGCCCCAAAAAAATAATGATAATATTGGAAATGATAAGAGCAGTTTCCCAATGAAAATATGGCAGAATGAAATTAGGATACAAAACTAAAGCAAACCTTCGTAGATGAAGTAGAAGTGTGCCGTGATTGTGCCTGTGCTTTTGAGCGCATACGATGCTGCTGCTGCATTTGCTCAAACTGTTGCAGCTTGGAAGAAAAGTTTATTCCATTGTGCACATTCTGCAAATCTTCATCCATGTCACCATCCTCAGAGAAAAATGATCCACTCCGCATGTGATGAATTTGAGAATAGGAGTTCACAGATGATGTCCATTTGGATTGCTCACCATTGAAGGAGTACGAGGGCACAGCTTTCAATCGAGTCTTTAGAATCTTGAAGGCTTTACTTTGCTGCATTTAAGGGTAAGTTTACGAACTATCATAAGAGTAGAGCTGGTGCAATAAAATAGCAACAGAGGTAAAGGATTAAGAAATTTTAAATTTTGAAATTGACCCTGTATAAACTTTACATGACTTTGGAACAATTTTCAAGCCTCTAAGGATTCCTCAACACTTTTCATCCCCACTCCACTCCCCAACTAAAAATAAATAAATTAATAAATAAAAATTAAGCATTATAAACTTGGGAGACTTATGTGTAGCTTTTAATAAGTGGACTTATTGTTCAATAGATCCTATGATAATTAATGACGTTTTTCATCAAAGCTATGAAAAAAAGTCACTAATTGTTAATTTTCAACGACAGTTGAAAATTGTCACAAAAAATGTCAGTAATTATAAGTTTTAGTTACAGTTTAAAAAAAATCATCACAAAAAACGCCACTAATTTTCAACTTTCAATGACAGTTTGAAAATTGTCACAGAAGAACGTCACTAATTGTAAATTTTAGCCATGATTTATAAAAACCGTTACAAAAAAAGTCACTAATTGTCAATTTTTAACGACATGCAAAAAATCATCACAAAAATTTATATTTAGCAACGATTTTACTAGTACTTATTAACTATTAGAACCTATTGATAGTTTACCTTAACAATCCATTGTTTAACAAAATCCCAGATTCAATAGCAAACACCTATTCACTATTACATTAGACCATTTTGTTGACTAAAACTGTATTTAATGGCTGCTGTTGGCTTTCCATGTAAGGACTTTGACCTAATAACTTGGAGAAACAATAATCTTATAATAACTATATTTATCTATCATATTTAATATATCATCACTGAAATGGTAACTAATACGAGTGGTGAGACTCATTAAATTAATACAAGTTATAACATATGAGATGCTAAACATAAAATGGAAAACAAATATGGTCATTGTGACATTGTCATTGGAGAAAATCTTGGATGCGTATAGGGCATTGTCCTACACCAATTACCAACTGTCACCCCGTGTTGTCTGCACAAATACTAACTAAAAAAAGTGATGGCACCTACTATATAAACCAATTGCATTCAAGTAGGATATCACATGACAAATATTCTATATGCAAATAAAAACTTCTCAACAATTTTCGTGTATCGGGATATACTGATTTTATTTTTATGCATAAATTTAGTATTAAATCTCAATTTATTTTTATTTTTTAATTGGAATATGATAGTTTATATCAATTGATAAAAAAAATTATATTAATGTCTTGGTCCCCTTAAAGATAAAATCCTAATTCCGTCTATGAGCATGGTGGGAAAAAATGATGGCATGGCATCCCAAAAATTACAGTAGATTACTCATTAACCAGAGCAAGGTAATGAAATTAAACCATACCTGGGGAAGCAGCATCAGAAGACCATACAAGGCTTTTAACAACCAAATATATCTTCCAGGTTCGAGAAGCTGTAAGAAACAGAGAATAGCTGAGATGCTCCTATTAACCATTATTTGTGAAGACCAAAACAAAAAAAATTCAACATAGGTCAGAAGAAATAGTCAATTTTTAATAAAATCAACAGTCCAGTAATGCATACAATATGATAAAATAATTAAAATAACTTACCATCACCCTCAACCATTCTTCAGCCCACCAAATATTCAGACAATAGTGTGGGAAGAAAACGATTATAGCCTGCATAAATCTTCTCAATTTGGGTGCATGAAATCATGATTTGCTACCTCGAAGGGCTCCGGTAGAAAAATATCAGATAGTAAATTTGAACAAAAAATAACAGAATATGATCTTTTATATAATTCATTTCATTATTCTTTCTAGTACAATAATTCTGTAGATTTCGCTTTGTGTATTATTTAGTTCAGTTTTAGTTTAGGTTTATTATGTAAATGAAATTTCAAGGTATTTTAGGGCTGCTATGTTCGCATCCTCCGACTCATAATCAAAGTGGTCTCGTGTGATCTCATAATTCTCTTACCAGAGTTATATCATTATGTAAAAGTATGTCCAAGAAATATGGCACACTGATAATAAAATCCATGTCAATGACACGATTTTTACATTTATGAACTGGTAAAGGGAATATGTATAATTGATAATAGCATTATTATGGTAAATGACAGTATGTAACCCATATATCACTACTCTTCCTCAACAATTGACTAATCAAACCAAGCACCAGGTTCAAACGGCAAGATAGTAACTCCGGCGAAGGAACAACGGCACACAATCAATGGCAAGATGGGTTATTGCTGATGCTTGGTTTGATGATAGTAACTCCGGCGGTGGGTTATTGCTGATGCTTGTGATCAACGTGACTATCTTCCAGTGAGAAGGTGAGATGTGCATAAGCTACTGTAGGTCGATCACAATGACAAAACACTCCAACCAGGAAGTCCGTGCTGTGCCACAACGAAGAAAATCACTATGGGCAGAGGGCAGTAGAATAGCAGATTAGTGAAGGAGAAAGCCAGAGATGACTTTCCGGTGTCTTTCACAAGCAACCAGAATTCTAGAAAAGGCCAGAGCTTTAGCAAAACACAGCAGTGACCTCCTCAACATGCGGCAAAGGTTACGGAGACAACATCAAGGCTTCAGCTGATGGTTGAGAGGTTGGAGAAACAATTGGAGTAGATTCTCATTGTTATTTGCTCATCTTTTTTTATGAACTTTTTTCTGGAATTATTTTCTTGGGTCAAATTATCAAATACTGTATGAAGAAAGTAACCATGAGATCGATCAAATGATGGTGATAACAAGAAGATGAACCAAAAACCAATGAGGCTGTATTAAGAAGGCAACCACACACGAAGAGAAGAACCAGGAAAGAAGAAGAGGAAGCAGAACAACTAGAGGTATACCAAATCCTTATTTCTCAATAATATACCAAATTCAACATGGTAGTTTAATACAGATCCACCTATATATAGGCTTATAAGCATTATCCGATAAAGAAACAAAAATAAAACTAAAATCCTAACGAAATTAAGATTTCTAAATAAACTAAATTTCTAATCAATTATTCGTCAACCCACTCCTTTTCATTCCCCATCACAATGGCTTCTATAAAAAGCAGACAATTTGGAAAGCACGGCAGTTATTCATCAACAGATAGGAAGAAAACTTGACACTACCCATAAATCTTCACCAAAGAGCACATGACACTAGGATAAAAAATATATAGTGGAAAATTTAAGGTTGACTATTTATTTATATAACTATCGAGAAGTACAAGCACCTGCAACCTAAGATAAGCAAAAATCGGAGTCTCCAGTAAATGGATCAGTTTGTCCAACTGAACCAAGAATTTGACATTGATATCTTCCTCAACCAGAGATTGAATGATGGAACTTGCATGCGGGTAAGCCTGACAGTCAAACCAAGTAAAAAAAAATCATGATAATTGAGAAATGGACAAAATATTACCCAATTTAGCCATAAAGGGGAAAGTCAAAGGGATCAAATAGAGAGAAGGGAAAATTCAAATATAATAGATAACAACAGAATTATGGAACCTTGCCTGCGCTAATAAGCAAAGACTTATAATTGCCATAGGTGAATGGCACCATGAAGAATACAAAGAAACGAATAGGTTTTTTCCAGCAGGATTGACCAGTGATTGTTTGAGAAGATCACGAAGCTCAGACAACTCAGAGGAAGTAAGTAGAATCAAGTTCAAAGCCTGAAACATAAAACAGAAATATGCAAAATGGTTACTATGACTTGGAACATAAGAACAGTTACACTGTAAAGATAAAAAGAACGATGGCTCAAGAAAAGAAAGGGGAAATCTTTGGCTATCCTACAAAGTCTCAATCAATTTATAATACGCAAAACATACTGACAAGGATTTCAGGAGTAGCACTATTCCATTTATTAATGAATGCCCATTTAAAATATCATCGTTGTATTCCATTGTTGGTAAGTTCTCAAGTCGATAACAAAACCTGAACCATAATTGATGCAAAATCCAGGTCAGGTTGTCCCTCAAGTATCGTGGACAGTTCCCGATAGACTCTTTCAGCATCTAAAAGTACACAAAGCCGGCGAATTATCAAAGCCCCACGCCTGAAAGAAGGATAATCAGTTGACTAAAAATTAATAAAGATATTTAGGAGAATAACACACATTAATTCAATTATTAGACCAGGAAACAAAAAAAGCCTCAAATAGTAAGGGGGAAGAGGGCTGTTGGAGCCTCACTTCTCCAGGAGAGTGTTGTCAACCCGGAAATTATGCATTAAGAAAACAAGAAGCTGGCGGAAATGGTGTGGGTCTTTGGCAATGCATGCATGCACCTCAAGCACCAGGAGAACTACCTGGAAAAGGAGAAAAAATCTACTATAACAGCACATTACATAATTAAAGAAGACATCTGCCAATAAATATATTTTAACCAATACTTAGAACAAAATGGTACAAGGGGTTGGTTATTTTAAATTCTTGTTCAGGTGTGCTATTTACATTCTGCAAAATGGTATAACAAAATCAACAATACCAAATTGACACATCCTTGGGGAGCTATAGGACATGGACTCTTCTTCTAAATGCATGAAGTACCCTGTGTTGGACACTCGACACTTCGATAAGGGTATGGGATATGTGTCCGATAAGTGTTGTTAGACATTCAACTAGCAAACACTATTTGATTTAGGCCAATGATAACGAATGTTGTTAACATTCTTTGATAAGTGTTGTTAGGCTAATGCTAACATTATTTGTGTTGTTAAGATGTATTTATAGTTGTATTAATTGATCATGATTTCCGTAACTCTCTATTTTTAACTTGTGCGTTTAATTAGATGCATTTATTGTTTGACTATCTTAAAAACTTTTGAATTTATATACAATATTTTATAATTAATATTTTACATTATCTATGCATAAAACTAATTATTAACTAAGATTTAACAAGTTCCAAGATGCATTTAATGAAAGTAGACTCATTAATTACTTCTTAACACGTGCTTAGCATGACTCTTAGATTTAACCAAAAAACTATGCATAAAAATCCTACATTGTGCATGAAATTCTATATGGCACCTTGTGAACACCATTTTACCTATGAAAATAAAATTGTACAAAGAAGTATGAATATTTTGTTTTGTCACCGTGTTCATGGACATGGGAATTAAATGAATTGGACACTTACACACATAGCCACACCTGACACCTGCTCCCAAGTGCATGTAACATAGCTTAGGAGATGCGCTAAGAAACACAGGCAACACTGTTATTTTTTCTTCATCAATGATGATTCATTTAACAGAAAATGATGTGTAAGATCAAGCAACCAAACCCACGCACCAAAGGGACAGCAGAAACTTGCATCCTACCAGTGGCTTTAGTTTCATTAGTATGAGCTGGATGCATTCTATGCTACTGCGTGAACAAACTCTGAATACCACTGACACAACATATGATGTACCGTAGGTCCGTAGTACAAATTACAAATATTTCCTATAATTCTTCACAAATTTGCACTCCCTCTTCTCAGAAAAACCATTGATGGAGATCAATGAGGAGAAATTAATATGTATTCTACGAGACCCAAGAGGCATCAACCAAACGATTAGGGATTTGATTATGAAATAAAGAGTTTTAGTTCTATTAGGATTTTTGTTTCTATTTTTAGGTGTCTTTATTGGATTTATTTCTAGTTTTTTTTATCAAATTCCTTATTTTTCACATAATTGAAATTGAATTTTTCGCTTATAAGTATTTAAGAATTTCCCTCTCCTTTCTTCTTCTATTTTCTCCCCCCTTCTCCTCTCTTTGGTTCTATGACATTTGGTATCAAAGCCAAAAATCACGACCCATCAACCACCACCACACATATTCCATTGACACCAGCCACAATTGTTAACTTCCTCCTCCACCGCACCATCACTACCCATTGCTTTTGTCATCACCATCACCAACATTAGTTGTGAAGGACTCCTCGTCCCCTCAATGGAACCCTAATCTTGCATCACAAAGATCGACCCATCAGTGCGCTCGACCAACTCTTGTTTTCGCAGATCAACAGTGATCAACCAGCACCATCACTGCCATCGACAACTACCAACCATCTTGCTGTCATCGACCTCACCTTTCGTACCCTCAGCAGTGTTGCTGGTGACGTCCCCTTGCCAGAGTTGTAGGGTCACTGCTTGAGCCTAAGGCTCAATCATTGTTCTCAACAATGAGGAAGATGGTGCTGCAAAGATAAGGGCTATGTTAAAACCTTGACCCAATCCTAAAGTCTTGACCCATCTTATTACCAAAATCTGATTCTCTATGTAACCAAATAGTCCGACCCACCAAATCTAACACGTCAAAACTATAAAGTAAAATATACAAACCAGCCCAAAACTCTATCCAATACAAACCCTAAGCGTATACCCTATTCACACACAAGCAACATCAAAAATATCTGGGGAAAATTACAAAATTTGGAGAGCTTGAAAATCAATTTTTGGAATTGTTTGGGAGCATCATAACACAATTGGACGTCAAACTAACCTCGGGAAAAAGCTATGCATCCTCTTCTAAAAACTAGATTAGTTTTTATATCTGAAATGTGAGTAAAATTTTACAAAAGGTCCACTTGATCATTCTCTCCAAAATTCTTGCTACTAAATTTTAGTGGGAAAAATAAGCTTTGCACATTGATTCATCTTTGCTTGTTGCACCCACTAGAGAAGGCATTTTGCATCAACACTACATTGCATCTTAGTTTCTCATGTGTGTACACTGCCTAAGACAGCTCAAGGTCATGACTTTATTTTGGTTGTGGTGGGTAGATTTTTTAAGATGGCACACTACATTTCTTATAGTAAACAAACTTATGCTTCATGTCGCTAAATTGTTCTTTAAGAACGTTCTTGTAGACTACATGAGTTACCTACTTCTATTGTATCCAATAAAGATGTTAAATTTGTTAGTTCTTTTTTAAAGACACTTAGGAAATTGTTTGGGACTAATTTGAAATTGTATTAGTTTTTCATCCCCAAACTGATGGCTAGACTGAAGTTGTTAATCATAATTGGGGTGAGTTGCTTAGATGCATTGTGGGTGACAAACCGAAAATTTTGTTGTTTTTTTTTTTTTTTTTTGAGCATCAACAAAGAATCGAAAATTTTATAATTAGTGTTGCCATCCACAAAGTTCGCTTACAATAGTTCAATCAATCCGTTTACTCATAAGATTCCTTTTGAGATTGTTCATGTATATCCTCTCACCAGCCTGTTGACCTTATTCCATTACCTGTTAATGTTCATCCCTCTCAATCTGTTGAAACTTTTTCAAACACAATCATGATTTACAAGCTGATATTAGAAGGAAAATTGCAATCGGTAATGAAAATTACAAACGAGTTGCCGATGTGTATCCTAGGAAATCAAATTTTAATGGAAGGGACCTTGTGATGGCTCATGTGCATCCCAAGTGTTATCCTAAAACTTCATTCAAGAAACTTCATGCTCAAGGTATTGGACCTTTTCGTATCATTTTTAAACATAGACCTAATGTATATTTACTTGACTTACTTCATGTATGAATATTAGTCTCGTTTTCAATATTTGAGGATTTAACCAGTTTTCTCCTTTAATTGAAAAATTGGAGAGTTCCTGAGCCTTATTAGGCATAAATAAAGTAGGAGCTTCAAACAAAGCTACCAATTAATTCATTACAAAAACAATGATTCTGAAGATCCTGCTGAAACATCTTTTTAATTTCATGAACTTCCTCTTCTCAAAATAGCATGGGCAAAGCACTCTGCTGTGCCAAGCGGCCAGACAGTTAAAGTATTCCCTTATTGCCATAAGGCGATTTATTTCCATCCCTCCTTTTTTGAGCAGTCCCTTAGTCATTACTCTCTGGATGAAAGTTCTATTCAGCAGAGAAGAATTCAGAGGGATCAAAGAGGAGGAATTAAATCATAGTCTAGAAGGTACAAGCGGAATAAAACCAAAGGTTAGAGATTTGATTAGGAAACAAAGAGTTTTAGTTCCATTAGGATATTGATTCTGCCGACCCCATTTGATGAGATTAAGGCTTGGTTTGGTTAGGATATTGATTCTATTTTTACGTTTCTTAAATGGATTTCTTTCCAGTTTTATTCTATTTCCTAGGGGTTGTGCATGGAGAAAGTTACGTTTCTGCATAAATGAAGTTGAATATTTTGGCCTACAAGAATTTGTAGAATTGCTCTCTCCTTTCTTCTCCTTCTCTCTCCTTCCTTTTTTCCCTCTTCTTCTTCTCTCTCTGGTTCTATGGCAACCATCCACCATTATTGGATACTATAACCTCATCCATGAATCCACAAATCTCCTATCATATCACACTTCATCATGTGTGCGTTAAGGGGTAAAGGTATTTAGTGTGAGCTGTCTACGACACATGCTGCTGAAAGAGTAAATCAAACTGGATTACTAACTCCTGACAATAAAAAAAAACTGTACTGTGAATCCTTAATTTTAGGACTGCTAACACGCTAAATGTGTGCACCACTAACTAACTAGGATGGATGCTACATGTTCACATCCAATTAAATGAAAAAATACAGATAATTATTTGTGATAAATAAA
>JANUSC010000645.1:0-10000 GCA_025200525.1 Camellia lanceoleosa | reverse complement strand
ACCCCTAAAGTATTGGAGTAGTCTTATATAAAACTCTAGTAGTTTTTCTTTACTTTAAAAGTTTTGATGTCCAAGAGATTTGAGTTCATTCATTAAAAACATCTCTATTTCAAAGCCTAAAAATCAGATCCATGGATGTAGAACAAGATTAGCCTGTCATGGAGATCAAATAATAGAACTATCAACAAGAGTCAAGCTAGCATTAAGTCTGCTAGCCTCAACTAGGAGTGGGATAACTTGATGCTATACAATTTTCAAGCCTCAATTATTTAATTTGGGTTGTGTTTAGGCTATAGTAAGCTCAACAGCCTCAACCCATGCTAAGCCCATTCCATTTTACAAAGGAATAATCAAAAAAATCTAGTATCAAATGTATAAATCTTAATTGAGACGACCTCTTTTTTTACCCTGTCAGTAAATATTCCTATTTATCACCCTTATTCAATTGCATATCTGTCCTCCTTGCATCCAAATAAACAATTATTTATTTTCTTACTCTAAACAGCTAGTGGAAATTACATTAGATTGTATCAAAATCTTTTCTAGAGGCTCAGAGCCTAGCACCTATCCGAGATAGGGAATATGGGTCAACAAAATAAAAAATCACAATAAGTTAAGAAAAGGCCCCACATAGACATATAACCCAATGCAACTTTTTAAAAGCTAATAATCAGAAGCAAAAACTAATAGCACATCTCTGCCTACTTCTCAATAATCAACCTATTTCAACTTATTTAAATTATTTATGCTTCATAAGCTAAGCAAAAGTTGAACCAAACATTCTGACACAATTTTCCAAAATGAAAAAACTATAAATAGTTCCATAAGTTGCACCAAACAACCAAGTTTACAAGATCAAGGACATGGACATAATGCATATCAACTCAAATTTGATGATATATGAAGCTTATCATAATAGAATGAAGATCTTCTCATTCCTTAACCTTGAGTTCAAAAATTTTGAAAAAAATCTTCTCCTCTAAGAGGCAATTAATGCGCCTTGGTATTACAAGCATTTGCTACTAGAATAGATTAAGACGGTCATACGAGCTATGAGAAGACAACACGGCTCTTAGGTTTCATTGTCTAGCCTTAGTAATGTAAAGACTTACTACTCAAGATAGCTAAAAGCTTTTTATTTACGGATGTTCTTAGTGTTCTCGTGTATTTGTTTTGTGTTGTAGTATCCTTTTATTTTAGAGAATAAACGGAAGTCCTAATTTGCAAAATAATCTCAATAGGAATTATTCTACAAAAATCCTAGTCACATTACTTCCCCAATTATAATAGGCCTCATCAGTATAAAATGTGATTAGACCCCATAGATAAATTCAGATTGAATGAACAAATGATTTTTTTTATTTTTTATTTTTCTTTCACTTAGCCTACGTTATTCAATACATTAGCATTGACCTAAATCAAAGGCTGTACATTGTAAGCAGTTCTACTGAAAAAGCAACGTGTACATAAACAACTACTAAAAATATGAACTTGGTTACTTATCAAACCCCAAGAATAGTATCAAATTTGGCATTTGAGTCCCATACCTCGAGATGCTGAGCTGCTTCAGAAGACAGACCAACCGTGGCAGCCGCCAGTCCAATCAATCCACCCTAAACGAAATTGCAACAAAACTAATCAGAATCCAAAACCTACTCAAGTGGTCCACCAATTGAACAAAAACAACAATCAAAAATCAAAGAACAGTGAAACAATACAAGTATAACCCACTTTCCGGTGATTAGCTTGCGACGAGTTCGTGAACTCAGTAGTCAACAAATTGATCACAGCCGTAATCTTGTCATGATCTCCAGCCGCCGCTAGCTGCTTCACGATTCCTTCAACCTGCACAAACAATTACCAAAATCAAGATCCAAAAACCCTAACAACCATGATCGTTCCAGAAAATGAGACAGTAGAGGGAGAGAGTTGAAGTGAGAGAAAGAGGGTACCTCAAGAGCAGCGTTCTTGCGCTTCTCGTAGAGCTTATCGGAGAGGTTACGAAGAACGGAAGCAGGAATCACGTAGAGCGCGTCGGCCATAGCAAAACCCTTAAAAGAGTCTTCTGAATCGATTGAGAGAATAAAATCAAAGTCGTCGTTTTCTGATCTTCTCTTGCTCGAACCGGAACATCTCTAGTGAATACATATATATATATATAATATGTGTGTGTGTATAGTATAGATTGTGTCGATAAGGACGAGTTCGAGATTTGAATCAACAGATCTGAAATGTAATTGGCAAGTGAATTGAAGGACACCTAAAATTTTCCCGGAAAGTTTACTTTTATTTTCTTTTCGGGGAGTTTTTTTTTTCGGTTTCTCTCTTGGTTTGGGTATCGCCGTCGATTCGCTCTGTTTAACGGTTAATGGTATTGGCCACCGTGCGTTTCTAATAAAAGGATTTGGAAATTGGAGTGGTTTTGAGGGTTAAATTACAAACGTCTGGCTTTCTTGCAGTCACATATCAAATTCTATT
This sequence comes from Camellia lanceoleosa, assembly GCA_025200525.1. Classification (NCBI taxonomy): domain Eukaryota; kingdom Viridiplantae; phylum Streptophyta; class Magnoliopsida; order Ericales; family Theaceae; genus Camellia; species Camellia lanceoleosa. The sequence goes on along the minus strand of JANUSC010000645.1, from coordinate 7,522 downwards.
TTGATGATTGGAATCGTGAAATTCGTTGACTATTATATATATATAAAAAAATCATGATAATCAGATATTGATAGGTATATGTTTAAATTAGTTTTGTGTAAAATAAATAGACGACGAAAAAATAAGTGGTTGACAAAAATCTAATACGATGAAATAGTTATCGATATTCGATTAACGTAATTTTTTACAGACATGTAATACTAGACAAGTTCTGCATATTGAACGGACATTGAACGGTTCGGATTATGGAAACGTGACTCGTGATAAGCCTCTATGGGCCCAACAATACCTTCATGTCTGATCTAGGACTGGAAAGAAGCAAGTTCCAATTACAAATATAATAAGGGATTGATCTAAATAAAAGTATTTTTAAATTTTTTATGAAAAGATATGTAAAAAATAGAGAGATGATATAACTTAAAAGATTAAAGAATAAAAAATATACTTATATACTCCAACCCAAACCAAGCCTTAAAATATAAATTACTTCTTATAATGGCCCTTTAAGGAAGTAGGCTATAATCCACTTCATATTATAACTCACTTTTTCTCTCAGAAAAAACTGCTTATAAACAGTTTCTAACCTAAAAATTGATTTATAACCATTTTCTCAAAATAGCCTAATTTAAAAATTATAATATACTCTTTCACGTTTCTATTAGTGTCATTTTATTAATAAAATAATGGTCGGATATGTGTATTGTACGTGACATATTATATTTTATCAAATATTAATATTATAATTATACGTATTTTTTAAATTGACATGTGATAGGTATATAAAGTATGAAAATTTATGTGAGTAAATTAATTTGTATCTAAAATATAACTAATCAATAAATGAATACATACTCAATTTAAGAATTTAACTGATAAATGATAAATTTTATAAACATAAATATTAATTTATAGCTAGATTGTTGAGATTATAATCTTATGTTAAACAATATATAATAAGCAGATCCTTTAAATATATAGAATTGCTTAGTTGGCACATTGTGGCATGTTTTAAAAACTTATTTTTTCTTAAAATGTCACATTAGCATGTCTTTTTCCATTTACATATAAAGTTCTACACAAATTCAATTTCAATTATAATAATCAATTTTATATAGGCATAACTTGATAAATATTTATTTTTTATATCCGTATATTTATCATTGTCGATTTCTTTTATATAGTTTATATTTTAATTTAATTATTATGATATTTGAAAAAAAAAAAAAAGTTAGGGAAAGCATCATTAAATCCTAATTTGATAATGTTAACCTATTTAGTCCCAAGGTTTTTTGTTAGACTAATAGGTCCTATTTTAGGTATAAAGACATTAGTACCCATTTGTAATTTGCGAATTACCCAAAAAGCTTACTATAGACATTTTTAAATTTTCCACCCTTTCCAAACATCATCCGATGTTTTTGATGTTTAATGGTGTTTCAAACATCGATTGATTTTAAAAGAAAATTACCATCATCAAAACATCATCAAAAATAGACAACATCACAAAACATCGTATGAGCGTAGTGTTGTTTTGTGGTAGAATAAATGATTGTATAGCGAAGAGATTGGATTTGGAGCGTTAATGTTCGATTGATTCTTGCCGTGGAAAAAAGTTGGATAAGGAAAAAAATTATCATCATCAAAACATCAACCTACAAACAACATCAAAACATCATCAAAAAAAATTACCATCATCAAAAACATCAACCCACAAACAACATCAAAACATCATCAAAATTACCCAGTTAGATGAGGAAAAAAATTACCATCATAAAAACATCAACCCACAAACAACATCAAAACATCATTACAAACAACATCAGGACATCAGTTGGAGGGAAAAATTACCATCAAGAACATCAACCCACAAACAAATCAAAACATCATCAAAAATCAGCATCATCAGAACATTATCAAAAAAACATCCAGACATCATCGTGAACATCAAAACATCGTCACAAATCAGAACATCGCACAGCAAAAATCATCAAACAGCAACATCAAGCATCATCAGAACATCCAAAAATCAAAAATCAAATAACATCATCAGAACAGCAACATCCAAAATCATCAAAACATCCAAAAATAAAAAATCAGAACAACTGCAACATCAAACATCATCAGAACATTCGCAAAGGACTGCGAGGTGAGTCGGTGGTGTTGATGGGGAAGAAACTGATGATGTTCACACAATGATGTTCTTGGCGATGTTGAACCGGCGATCGTCTCGAGCTCCTCGACCTCGTCGATTCCATACCCGCGGCCGATTACCTCCTCGGCTTCCGGGCGTCGCCAAGCCTTCGTTTCTTGTCATCCAGTCGCGCGTCCACTGGCGGCGCGAGCGGTTCAGTGTGGTGAATAAGCGTGGCGGCTCTCTGGCTCCTCTGCGGGCTCGGAAAAGGAGATGTTGTGGAGTTGAGTCGGTCATGGGGAGAGGTTTGATTTGGATCGAATTTACGCCAGAGGAATATCCAAGCGTGTTAGTCTTCGCCGGATTTGGAATTAGGTACAATCCTCTGGCGAATCAATTCATTTTCAATTCCTATGAATTTGTAGCAATGGCGATATTCTAATTCTTGATATATTCATATTCAATATTTTCGTCTCTTTCGGATCGGCCTCTCCCATCATCTTCATATCTCTCTCTCTATCTGACGGGCCACGGCTCCATCAACATCAACCACGTTAGCAACATCATCAAAACATCAATAACATCAACTACATTAACAACATCACCAAAATAAAATCAATATGGGTAAACATGTTAATTCCATATCGAATAAATCAAAAACATATATCATACTAAAAAAAAAAGGACTAAATGGTTTAAGAAAGAACACTCAGGACTAAATAGAGCATCATTTCTCAATATGGGATTTATGAGTAATTTTTTCAAAAAGTTACCTCGATATATAAATAAATAAATAAAAGAATATATTTAATTATGTGTATACATGATTAAATTAATTTTCATTTTCATTTATATATTTTTATTTTTTATCTATTTTATTGAGGTCTTAATATTAATTATTTTATTTAACATGAAATTATTTATTATAACACATTTATATTTAATTTAACTTTTATATACCTATATACAATATGTATGAATAATTCAAAAAGAATATTAAAGAAAAATATTAATTCTCTATATAAGAAATTTATATATTTTTTTTCTCTATCCAATCACAACATATTTATATTTAATCTGTTAAATAAATTTTGTATGCTTCTATTTCTATATATTTTTATTTTTTAAATAAATATAAAATTAAAAAGAAAATTAAATAATTAAAATCACTTTTAGTTTTTATATTATTAATTCTCTTTCTAATTTAACTATTATTTTTAATGTTAAAATTAAATTTATTTTACTATCTTATAATTTAATATATATATATGTCATGTGAAATTATTATATGATAATTACATTTATATAGCACAATAGAACTAAAATTATCAAAATCAACAAGTAATATTACTAAATTAATTATATAAGTAATACTCTACTTTTATAGAACGATAAGACTAAAATTATGAAAATAAATAATTAAAATTAATTTTATTATTGTGTAACACATATCAAAGTATAAAATATCATTACTTTAATTAAAGTTAATTCCATCTTGATTTATTGCCAGACATCATATTTCTATAAATGATTTATATACACGTGTATCGTCTAATTTGATATTGATTGATTAAAATAATTAAATTCAATACATTTTTTGTTAAGTTTTTAGAAGATAAATTGACAAGAGTCAAATGATAAATAGTATGAAGTATTATTAAAGAATAATGATTTATCGAAAATTATTGTGCATATTTAAATAACCTATTGATGTTTCTTGAAAAAAATTTAAATAAAAATTTTGAATTTATAATATTACTAAAAATGCACTCTCATGAACTTTGCCAGAAAAATATATGTAAAAATAATTTGGCTGGAATAAATTTTTTGATAATTATGATGTGTCACATAATTAATCAAAACCTATTTGAGAACTAAAATTATTAAGGTTATAAAGTTTTTATGCTTGTTTCCCTTTGAGGACATTGCTTATGATTTGAATTTATAATTTTTTATGCATCAATGTAAATAGTTTTTACAATCTTACTAATATAAGCATAAATTCTACATTCGAGTCAATCCACCTTAAGCATTTTTTCGTGTGATAAAATATTTAAATATTATCATATAAAAATATATCATAATCAAACATCACTTGAAGTGTAATTAATGACATAATGCACCACTTTAGACATAGCTAAAAACATAATAAATTAGCAAAGACTTTTCAATTAATAACCAAAATAATACATAATGAGTTACAACTAAGTCATAATTTGTATACTATAGAATTTTTTGTTGTTTTTGTTTTTTTTCAGGAAAAAATATTTTCATACAAGTGAAATTTATGATTTTTTATAAATTTGATTAACACAAATGAGAATTTGATTTCAAACTATAATACATTTAAAAACAAAAATTTGAAAGAAATTATTGTTATGAGTTTATTTTACATAGAATCATACAATGTGACAAAAAATTTCAACAGCCATTGATAAATCTATTTGTATTTAACTTTAAATTATTAAAATTTTCTACACGTAACTTATAATTAATTTTCTATTTTAAAAATAAATTACCGTGCATCACACGGGTCACCTATGTAACAATTCCGACCTGTGATTAGCTGACTAACCATGATTAATTATGTCAAATAAGTAAATAAGATGAAATCCTAAGTTAATTGCATGTGTTATGCACTATATGAGTTTCTATCTATTTATCATAGGAATATCTGTTTCTGTTTATGTTTTGTGCTGCGAATTAAAGGCCTTATCGGCATTCGATCACGAAATTGACTTGGTATATATGTTAGTTGGAATTTTTAGAACGTTGTGGTAAGTTGAATTGAAATTCAATTCGGAATCAAATAATTGAAATAAATTAATTCCAATTAGTTGTCTTTAACTCCCAACTAAATAAGTGTCATTAAGTGAGCCTATATAAGGCTAATTTGATCCCATTAGATCATTTTTGCACCAACAATTCATACTCCTAAAGCTCCAAACGTGAGGGAGAATGAGAGCTTAGGGAGAGAAAGTGAATTCAAGAAGAAAATTAAGAGAGTGTTGCTAGCAACCTAGAAGAGATTGACTTGGAAGCTCAAAGATATAACAAGCTAGAACTCAATTGTCAACCTTAGGTGAGTAATTGGTTCATAATCATATATGGAAGTTGTTAATGTAGAGAATTCAAGAGGATTAAGTTGAATTAAAGCAAGTCTTGAGCTAATAAATTGGTAGGAAAACCATATCATGCATGCATGCATGCTCATTCCATCACAATTTGAGGTTGTTTTAAAAGAATTCCCTTTTGCATGTCCATGTTTTTGACCTTCTTCTAGAATTCATCATATTCTTGAGTTGAACATCTCATTTGATCTTGTTTTGAAGGCTTTGAAGTTAAGAATTACTTGCATGTTAAGTTCATGTAATGGTTTAACATTCCAAGTCTAATTTCATACAATTGACATGTCTTTGGGCCTTAATATTTGCAAAATGGTTTTGAATTCACCCTTTGTGCCTTTCGAGGAGGTTCTAAATTAAGTCAAGTCAAGGAGGGTCATGTTTTGTGAACCATGTTTAACTATTTTGTTTTGTGTTTTTGAGACTCTCGTACAACTTCTGTCTATTTGCATCTTGGGCTAAGTCCTATCTTCGTTTTATTTGTATTTGTGGGTGACATAAGACTACTGTATTATGACGTCACATGTATGTATACATAGCTTTATGGACGTAGTATTTTGTGCAGTAGCTTTTCGCAACCCCCTTAATTATCTGTTATTCTATATAGAGGCCTTTGGTAATTCAAGAATTACTGGCCGGTTACGACGCTAAACTTGTAGGGAGGTTTGGGTCATGACAACCTACTAGTGTTATACAATTTAATTTATGAAATTAATTGTTTAATTACATAATTTTATTTAATGCATTAATGAAAATCTAATCAAAAAATATAATAATAAAAAAGAGTACATGTTTGAATCTTTCTTCTTCTTTTTTTACCAATATTTTACTTTACAATTTTATTTAGCTTATTTTATATTTTAGTGAATTATTTTAACCAAACTCTCTTCCCAAATACCCCTTAATTTTGTATAAAGGCTTATTTTGGCCACATGTTAGAATAGTAATATATATATATATACATAAGTCAATTATTCTCTTTATTTTTTTGAATAAATTTTCGTTAAAAATAAAACAACCAACTAAATTATGAAAATGATTTTTAAAATAAGTGAAATTTGAATAAAATATACATATATTTCACTTAATTTTACATAATTTTTTTATTTTCTTTTTTTAAATCTCTCACAAAATCTATAAACCAAATACAACCTAAATGTCACACGATATTTTAAATTAATAAACCATTAAGTAGGAAGTCGGGAAAAAAAATAATAATTAGTCTAACATCCCTCTTCCTTTTATAATGGAAAAGATCCACGATATTATTTTAAGATATCTAGGTCCCTTAGCCTCTACCCATATATCACAGAGAAATTTAATTCTCTCAAATCAAACCTCATATCTCTCTCTTCATCTATAAATAAGCTAGCTGCAGATTTTGCACGCCATCATGCCGCTAGCCCACACTTTATACATTTGTAACAGTGCTTTTCTTACTCTTATGTCAGCGATTTCCTCCTCTCACTCCTACTACTCTCTTCGGCTTCATTCTTCATTTTCTCTCTTGGAACCCACACAAAAATCAAAACATCTTGGCTCACCTCTCTCTGCGACCTCACTTCCGTAGCCTCTTTTACCTTTGGCCAGGCGGTGGTGGACTCGACTAATGACAACCACAGGTTGGGTGTGAAAAATTTATAGAATTGTATTTTGAAACTCCTTTGGTGATGAATTAAGGAGTCTCTCTCTCAAAAATCACCAACAAAGAAGAAACTTTGGAAATCTATCTCAAAAAATTCAAATGTTTCACTCACTTCTTTCCTTATGGAATATGTATATAATAACATTTTTTATTTCAAATTCTCACACTCCACATTTCTTTTCCACTTCATTTCCCTCCCACGTTAAACGCTTCGTTTTTGAGTTTTCCAATTATAGATTTGTTTTTATACATAATTTATAATCTAGGGTTTCATAAAGTTCTCCATCAATTCAATTCAACCACATATTTTGAAATCTGAACATCTAGGTTTAGATTATTTGTTCATCTACTACCAAAGAGGTAATTTTGTGGGAAGTGCAGGAATTTTTTGGAGAGTGAAGTTAAGAAAAAAAAATAGGGAAGGTTGCTTGAAATTCACAAAATTTCTCACGGAAAAGGAACTTTTACGGATTGAATTTTCTTTGGAGGGACCTTAGAGCGACCTTATGAAAAATATTAGATGTTCTTTATAGTTTAGAATTTTATTTTATTAAGGGATTATTTAGCACGACTTAAAAACACATATATTTTATTTATTTTTTTATCTTTTTTAATAATATC